>NDFG01000383.1:266542-276601 GCA_002167245.1 Sporophila hypoxantha | reverse complement strand
AAAAGCAGCCCTGCCCCAAAGACACCGGGGCTGCACCACAGGGCTCCAGCCAAGCAGCACCCAGCAGGAGCAGCTGCCACTGCTGCTGCCGCCCAGCTGGGCAGGCACAGCCACGCAGGGCAGGGGACATCAGCAGATGGGGACATCACGCATGTGGGACATCAGAGAGGTGATTTTCAGGAGCCGAGAAGGCGAGGGCCATATCCTTCTCCGAATTATCGAGGGTCATAAGCACGCCACAAAAGGAAACCGCACATCACCTGGTTAGACTTTCCCTGCCACTCTCTCCCCTGCCTGCAATGGCCAGGGTGAAGGTGCAGCAGAGTCAAGGCTCAGGGGAGGTGAGGTGCAGTCCTTAGTGCAGCCAGGTGGACCTGGGCTATCTCAGTGCTGGCAGCCCTGGCTCCAGGAGCTGTGCAGTGAGCCAGACCTGGATCACTGTCCTCAGTGCTGCCAGGGACGGTGAAGTTTCATCCTTTGGTGCTTTGGTGAGTGGGAGGCCTGGTTAACCTGGGGCTCCTCAGCCTCACTCAGAAGCAAACCAAAAAAAAACCCAATAAGGGCTTTTCCTTTCTCATTTGGCCTCTTTACTATATTATAAAAGCAGGAGATTTTTTCAAATGGCCAGAAAGAAATTTTATAGATCCCCCTGGGGGAAAAGGAGGAAATCTCTTCCTTCAGGCAGAGATCTGGTCTTACCTTAATGCAGCACAACTTGGATCTGATAGCATCTCCAACAGTTTGTGGGGTATTGCAACGCCAAAGGTGCAGGTCCCCTCTCTGCGCCTGGATCGTAATTATATCTCCTGTCTCCATGGACAAAGCACTCACAAACCAAATTACAGTAAGCAATAATAATAGTAATAATAATAATAATAATAATAATAATAATAAATATAATAAATATATAATAAACCTCAGTGATGGGATAGTTAGTTCACCTCTTGCCCAGGAAGTGCCTCACACAACAACCCTGTGGCTTTCAGCTGTTCTGAAAGGGCCAAGGAGACTCAAACAGGGGATAAAATAATTGCCTGAACCAAAAGGTTTGCTTGGTCCTCTTCCATCTATATTATYCCTATATGGAATACTCACTCAATATCCAGAGCAAAGTTTCACTGTAGCATCATTTAAATCCTCCATTTTTCCATACATTCAATTTAATTCKTTATTATTTTTCCATCTGCATTTTGCAGCATCAGGAGGGGAAGAGCACAGAGGCCAGGCTGGAGTCACCAGTAGCACAAAAGTTCCCTTTCCCACTTCTCTCCCAGCACTAGAGAAAAAAAAGCTTTGGTTTCCTCTTGTGACACCTCTGACAAGGATTCCCAGCCCAGGGCCTTTTGTCATCCTGCCTTGTGAAAGGACCCTGTGGTGCTGTGGTTTGCTGGACACATGCAGGGACACAGGGACACATCCAGGGACACAGGGACACATCCAGGGACACATCCAGGGACACATACACAGACCCTGATCATGGGAAACCAGCACCAATCTGCTGCTCTGGCACACCGTAGAAACTCTTCTGAGTCCCTTCAAGAAACCCTCCCAGTGAACCCACCATCAGTGATGTGTGCATCTGGGGCCTCTGCTTCTGCTGAGCATCCAGAATCCCTCTCCCACATTTTTTATGATTGTCACCTTGTCACTGTGACTTCACATCTCAGGGTTGTGAAGCAGAAAATGCCAAGATGTTCCACTTGCCAATCCCCAGCACCTTGCCCCTTGTAGTTTGGGGGGAGCAGATTGCTCTGCCAAACCCCTGGAGAAGGAGCTGCCAACTTGGGCACATGGCACAGACCCTCCTGCCTGGCAAGGACTGTCACTTCTCCCAGTGGCATGGCTGGCATCAAACTTGCTGGATTCACAAGTGATGGCTGCATCCAGCTTGTATTTCTTGCCCTTGTTTAGCATTTGAAAGAGYCACATTTTTTTTGGATCACCTGGTTTACAGACTTTGTCATCTCTCCTGATGTTGCTCTCATTTTATGTAGTGAGTCACTAGAGAGAGCCCTGCTTATCCCCCTGACATGACAGGTGCACAGACCAGTTTTCTAATCAGATGTTCTTCTCATATTCAGAAATTGTTTTCCATATTCTGTGGGTGTTTGCACATCCCATGCCAAATGGTTCTTCAATTAGAGGAGGAGAGACATAGGAAAAGGACAGGAGAAGAGAGAATGGTTTACAACTGACAGGGAGCACAGTTGAAATAGGAATTGGGTAAGAAATTCTTTCCAGTGGGAGGCGTGGTGAGGCCTGGCAGGATGCGTTGCCAGTGAAGCTGCGGCTGCCCTGGATGCCTTGGAATTGCGTCAAGGCAGGTTTTGCGAGCGGGCTTGCGAGAGGAGTCTGGGAGAGTGGGAGGTGGTCCGCTTGCCATAACGCGTGGAGTGGTGGAAGGAGAGATGAATACTTGTCTGTGTGTTCCCTTCCAACCCAAACCAGTCCAGGGGATCTCATGTTGAAAGCAAAGGATTCTGCTCCCCATAGACTTGCACTGTTTTCCTGTGCTGCACCACAGTGCCCTGTGCCGCATGTGGCAAGGAATTTCCATGCTGGCCCCACAGCCCGAAAAGTGCCCGATTGCTGTCGCACGCGGGTGTCACTCAAGAGGGTTGCCATGGGCGACAACGGTGCCATTGTGATTCGCAACAGCCCCAGGAGGCCGGCCGCTCAGCTTGCCTGCAGGCAGCGGAGGGAGCAGGGCCAGCCCCAGCCACCGAGGCCCTCCGCCCTCAGCCTCTGGCCCTGCAGTCAAGGGAGGACGGCCACATGCAGGGCCACGTCCCGCAACATATATGGGCGCATTACAAGTGCCTGATCACTTTGGTGAGCACAGAGCGCTCGGGCGCTTGGGGCCATCGTCTCACACAGGAATGCTGAGACCCAGCAATGCTTAAAGAACAGTGACAGCGCGGTAGCTCGCTTTTGTAGGGGTCACTAGCCAGAATACTTGCACAGCTGTGGCCCCAAGGGCCCTCAGCATACACACAGAGCGATGTACACGTATTGCCACCTGGTCTTTTGCTCGCTGGAGAGTATTTAATAGAGAGCAGATAGTAGCTTTTCTGATCACCTTGTAAGTCCTAAGTGACAGAGGGTGAAGTAGTAGAGGGTGCTATATACTCCGGAACCTTCTGCCCACTGGCAGGGTTCTGGCTGTCGATATGCCTGGGCTACTTCTGCAGCCTCGTCGTTGGAAGAGGGCAAGCACGCGATGGATGTTCTCAGCTTAGTGAAAGAATGCTGGTCTTGAGGTATCCAGGGCTGCTGGCCACTGAGATCTTCCATAGGGTCTGCATGCCTCAGAGGGTGCTGAGAGGCAGAGTGTGAGGAAGGAAGAGAGGACAGGGAAAGTGGAAGGGAATGGGCCTGGTAAATGGTGAGACCCAGGCGTGGAATTCAGTGTCCCTGGAAACAGTGACTGAGGGTGAATGATGGAGAATGTCGTAGAGGTTACGGGGACTCCTTGCGATAGAACTCTGGGGAGCGCACAAAAGGTGGGTCTGAAATGAGTTTCAGATGGACAACTGAGTTGAGGCGTTTGACAGAAGTGTGCACGATCCTTCAGCGGAAAACAGAAAGAGCACAGCTGGGAGTTGTAATCGCATTGTGTGTCAGGGATGTACACCCAGTTAGAGACAGAGGATCGGAGGGATCCCCTTACCGCATGACTCACTGCCTTGCGGGATGCTAGAAGGCATGTGGAGTGGGAGGTGAGAGCAAGTGCCGGCGCGCAAGGCTAGAGATGCCCCGCAAGAGACCAAGCCATTGGCGTACTACAAACTGTCCCTCCAATTCGGAGCTTTTGGGGGTCTCCTACTCTGTGCTAGCGTCCTCTGCATCTAGGTCCGGGTACGCGACGCTCATATGGATTAAGGAGAGGGACCACGGCGAACTTTTTCCCACGCGAGAGTGAGGAGACACATCTTGTGGCGACAAAATAGTGGCACACATGGACGGCTGGGGCCATCCGGCAGGCGAGGGGCAATTGGGTGGTCTGCGCACGCGTTGCCAGGCTCAGCGTCCACAAAGCCAACGGCTGCCTATAGGTCGTGCAGGAGACTATGCACCCCCAAGAGGCACACACGCGCAGGATTCGAGCTCTGGTACTTTACACAAACAGTCTGGACCTCTCACGAAGTTTACTTTTAATTGTTTCGTGTCTTCCTTTGGGATAGCAGGAAATGCACGTGTGTGCAGGCCAAACGAGGGGGATTCTGCTATAGGCGTGTCTCCATTTGCTCGCCTCAGCGCGCTTTTGGTAGGCGGCGTTTTTGTTGGACTTTTGTTCAGGAGCCTCTTTCTGCTGCAAAAGGTAGACCCCAGTCCTTGGATAGAAAGAACACGAGGTCAGTGGCCACGCTCCTTCTGATCAGGCGACACATGCTGTAGGTCTCACAGAGAGCTCGCCTGTCATAGCTGGAAAACTAGCGCACATGCAATAACATAAGTACTACTCCAGCATTTATGCTCCTGAGACAGATGCTCAAGAAGGGAGAGAATAGTTCTTGAGGGTTGGAGTTCCTGCTACACGGCGGCGCGCGAGCTCCACTAGCGCAGTCGCCCTCACAATGCTGAGCTCCGATGGCTCTCTTCTACCTAGTTCGTCAACAGGGGCATCAGTGAAAGGCAGGCTCTCTGCCTGAGAGGCCTCAGACAGACAAAAGCCACCCAAAGAGGGAACTTGGCATCCTGATACCTCAGGCCCACGCAAGCCCACGCTAGCACGCGCAGCAGCGTGCAGGACTTGCCACTAGGTCTTGCTCGCGCTGCAGCCTAGTGCACAGAGCTGGGCTGAGGCCAAGAGGATCAGGCCCAGCACGAGGGAGGGAGTACGATCCACGACCCACGCATAGCGTGACGCTTGAACTACGAATGAGGGACATCTCACGCAGATGGCGCCTCGAGCACAAGGCCCTCGAACATACGCCGATAGGCCTAGCTCTCCGGCAATTCTATCCTAGGGTTGCCAGAGAGCAGACGCGCGCAGCAACGCAGCGTGTCAGAGGAGAGAAAGATACAGACAAGCAGCCACCTAATGAGCTTGTGTGTGTGCTTGACTCGTTCCTCTTCGTCTACTGTTAGTTCCACGCGCGCGTGGCCTGGAAACATTGGCATATACTCGAGGGTCGAGTGGCGACAAGAGTCAGAGTCAGGCTGACAGGCGAGGCTTCGCAGCTGTGTGGCTAGTCCTCGTGTAGCCTCATGTGCTGAGGATGACATGGGTGGTCTGTAGATCGCTCTCCGAGGCTGTACTCTCGTATCGTCAGTGCCTGTTCGGGTAGTCTCCTCCTCGCCAGTCGCCAAGGCGTGGTCGGGCAGCAGCAGCGGTCGAGACTGTGCTCCTAGACGATACGGTGGTGCGCGTTCAGAGGGTTCCTGGCTTGGAGCCTCTGTGTGGCCAGGCACAAGTACAGGTGTTAGGTGGTCATGGTGGCTGCCTCTTTCTCGTTCGGTGGCTTCTGCGTTGAATGTAGAGACACGCCACCCTTGTTGGGCACTTGGCTCGGAGGGTCGCTGTGGCGTTTAGTATGACTGTGTCCAGAGGAGCATGCTCCGCCTTCGCCAGTCAGCTGGTGTTGTTAGATTCTTCTGGGTTGATGACGGATGATTCGTGTCCGACTACATCTTCGCTAGGTGGTTAATAGAATGTTTGGAAGCAGATCTCTACTCCGTGTGGTACAAAAACGCAGAAATACAAATATCGTCGCATTTTCTTACGCAGGTCTCATGGAGACTTTGGCTCTGGTAACATATATCCTCTAGCAAATAGTCACGCAGATCCACCATGACTGATATCAAGATCGCTACTCAATGTGAACTGTGACGATGATGACAACCATGAGCACGAACGTGGTACAATAAGCTCGACCATGAAAGCTTCCCTCTTCGCAAAACGTCTCTGCCATGAAGAGACTGCATTCTGGCTCTCTGCCATGAGACAGGTATAAGCATGAACACACAACAGCCATATACTGACCAGCATTATATCTGCGAAGACAAAGTGATGAAGTCTAATCAGGGGCTGTTGATCCTTGCTTCAGTCCTCGCTTGGCAGGCAGACTCTCACACCCAGCATCCCTGTCTATTTCCCTGGGATCTCTCCATCCCCAACACGATATCCAGTTGGAATGTCCGAGAAAAGTGCTCTGACTCTGTTTACAATGCTGCTATTTGAGACTCATTTCTTCTGTCTGTCAATTGTTACCTGGGGGAAGAGAAACTGATCCCAAACTGTCTGGCACTGACATGGCTTTCCAGACCTGGAGGATTTGGTGAGGGATGTTAGAACATCCCTGCCGTACCTTGGCTTTTTCCTTCAGCTGTGGGCTCACCTGTCTGGACTGATCTGGGCTGTTCCCTCAAGCTCGCGCTTTCCCTCTGCCAACTGAAAGTGTGCTCCCCAGACAGGGGCTCCTTGGCCAGAATAATCTGAGCCAGACTGCTGGAGGTGTGGAAAACGAGCTCAGGGTTTAGCAAGGGCACCCCGAGGGAAGCAAAAAAAGGGCAAGAGGGAGTGAAGGAAATTTATTTATCCATCTCATTCCAATCTCCCAAAAAGCGCTGTTGGTGTGAAATGAAGTGGCAAACCTTTCCTCACCGTACAAGCTGAGCACGGATTGCAATATTGCAATGCACATCATCCATCACAGATCTTCAACTCTGTCGCACATCCTTGTGTTCATCAAGGGGACATATCAAAATGGAAATTGCACACACGAGAAGGGGGATGCGGATATCGCTCATCCTACCCATATATCTCTCATCTTTCTCTCTCTCCGCAATCACTTGCAAGAACCTGAACCTCTATACGTCACGTAGAGATCAGCGCGCGCTGGCAGCGAAGGCCAGAGATGGCCGATCTTCATGGCTGTGCTCCTCCTGGGGCTGCTGCGCAGAGGTAGAGCAAGAGGAGGGTGCGCACTAGGCGCTAAGGGCCAACTAGAGTTGAGATTGGCCACACAGACAGGACCCCAGGACGGTGAGTGTGCGCCAAGGAATTCAGAGAGAGACCGTCCTGGGACTGCAGCAGGCAGAGGGAGCAGGGCCAGCCCAAGCACCCCACAGCTCTCAGCGGCGCCCGTTGAACAGGGCTCTCTGCTGTGTGCCTCCAGGGCAAGCATTGGGGCAACACAGAACACGAGAAGCGCAACGTAGGGCCTGTGTTGCAGCATAGAGCCCTTCGAGCGACGCCTACAGCTAATGCTGCAGAGAGACCCGCTAGGCTTCGAGGCGCGCCATCTGCAAAGCATTGAGCGTTGCGCGCCATAGGGCTACTGGGCACAGTCACGGGCATTCTCCGTCCCGAGCTGCGCGAGACGCAGCCGAGGGTCACTCATCAGGTACGCGCATGGCTGTGGGGATTCTGAGGGCACGCGCAGGCTGACCGAGTCGAGGAAGTGCGTCCCTACTCGCGTCCTGATCACGGTGGGTGCTGGGGACTGGCCCTGCTCTCCCTGCTGCAGGGCCAGAGGCCTGAGGGGCCTCCTGGGTGGCTGTTGCCACATCAGATAATTTGGGCAAAACTGTTGCAGTGTCGTTTGTCGCCTAGATAATATTGAACAGCGTCCTCTGTGCTGTACATCTTTATAAGGCAGTAACCTCTCTTCTCGTCTGCGGGAAGCTAGAACGATAGCACGGCAAGCCGCAGAATATGCTGGTGTTGGAGCAAGATGTTACGTTAGGGGAGTGGGGTGACTGGGCACCTATCATAGACTGAGGATTGGGTTTGGGTGAGAGAGAATGATAGATGTAAATGTGAGGCGTGTGGAGGTGAGCGCTCGTACCGCTTGTGGTCCTCTCTCTTCTATTTTTCAGAGCTGCATCAATATGGATTCGCACAGTGGCTGGATATAGAGAGGAGGGGGGAGTGTATGTAATGAATATTCAAGCAAGCACGTACGATCGAGGTGTCTTATTTCTTTCCACCGTCTATGTAGTCGCGTGTATAGAAGGGTGTATGTGGTTTGATCGACCCACAACATATTGACATCTACCTCTAGGATACAGCTCTGTAGAATCGGTGCAGAAGATTTGATATATGGAGGATAGCGGTGCTCGAGAACAAAATTTCTCATAAGTTCACTTATACTACGCGTGGCTCTTTCGATCTTCCCCAAACTGCATTGTGCTCACTGGCGTTCTAATTTGGGTCAGAGTGATAGGCACGGAACCGTCTTCACAAAGTTTGAGTGCGGTATCTTTTCACAGAACACTGAATTCCACTCCCCTGCCGCTGTCGCGCAAACCACGATGGTGTTCATGTGTGCGCGAACAGGCAGAATCTTCTGTGTGCTGGGTGGAGCTAGGAACTTGCCTCTTAGTGGCTTGCTAGAGTGTGAGAGAAAAAAGGGAGTCCGTTTTGAGAAGGGACGAAGAACGCACGCTTGAGCACCCCGAGAGCTACAGGTGCGACCTAGGACCATGTGTCTTGGGTGTTGAGACAGGAGAGCTGAAGCGCGGAAAAAAGCCAAGTATGGTGAGAATCAAGGAGCAGAGAATGACAACGACTCGGATCATTTCCACTCTCTGCACGTTAGCCTGCATAAACCTCTCTTGAAAATCTTTCTTGTTCCAGAGCTCTGGGCTCGAATGGCTCTATCTCAGAGCAAGGACAAACATTGTAGCATATCGTGCTCAGGTGCAAAGACTAGAGTAGGTTGCAGAAAGTTGTGCAATTAATGGGGTCAGTCTGGTGTTCCGGCCTTGAGGGGACGCACAGGCTTCCAAGGGATAATATTGCCTGGGCTTCTTTTTCCACACAGTCCTTTGAATTCTGATTTGGGGGCTACTATTTGGCAAGAAATCAGGGACATCACCTGGTAGTTGTCCCCTATGTTCCTCCTAAGAAAACTTCAATAGAGAATACTCGGTGATGCACCGGAAATTAGGCCCACCGAACAAGGAACATTGTGGACATAACAGGAAAACGCGCGACCATGACATGAAGTGTTCTTCACTAGCAGTCGCCACCGGAGGAGACCTGGCTCCCAGGGGTAGAAGAACTTCCTAGGGTAGTAGAGGAATAAGCAATCCTTGAACTGATTTCCAATATGGTTGGATAACAAGGCTTCACCTACTTCGTGATTAGACTCTAATTTCTCCTCTTGCTCCATATTCTCTTAGACCATTGTCTTTTTGCATCTGGTGTGGGATGTAATCTGGCGTGCAATGGTCGCAGCTGTTTTTGGGGAAGACCCCATCCGGCTGCTGCACGCAGTGCGGTTATAGCAGGGCTGGGTGGGTGGGACGGCCCCCAGTGCTGCTGCTGGCACAAGTGGGCTGGGCCAAGGCGGTGGGCCATGGCTGTGGGGGTGCTGGGGCTGGCCCTGCTCCCTCCCTGCTGCAGGGCAGAGGCTGAGGGGCTCCTGGGGCTGTTGCAATCAATGGCACCATTGTCCCCATGCAACACCTCTTGTGACACCCGCGGCACAGCGGGCACCGGGTGGGGGGCCAGCAGGAAATCCTTGGGATGGGCACAGGAACTGGTGGTGCAGGCACAGGACCAGTGCAGTCCTGGGGGAGCAGAATCCTTCTTCACAGGATCACCTCTGGAATGGTTTGGTTTTGAAGGTACTTGAAAGATCATCTCCTTCCATCCCTGCATGGGCAGGGACACCTCCCACTATCCCAGCTTTCTCCAAGCCCCTCCAACCTTGAACAGTTTACAGGGAATGGGCAGCGCACGCTTCTCTGGTCAACAGTGCTGGGACGTCCACCTTCAATGGAAGAATTTCTTCCCAATATCCCATCTAACCCTGCCCCATCTGTGTGAATCCATTCCCTATTCTCCTGTCCTTTTCCTATGTCTCTCCTCCTCTAATTGAAGAACCATTTGGCATGGGATGTGCAAACACCCACAGAATATGGAAAACAATTTCTGAATATGAGAAGAACATCTGATTTAGAAAAGCTGGTCTGTGCACTGTCATGTCAGGGGAAGCAGGGCTCTCTCTAGTGACTCACTACATAAAATGAGAGCAACATCAGGAGAGATGACAAAGTCTGTAAACGGTGATCCAAAAAAATGTGTCTCTTTTCAAATCCTCTCTT
>NDFG01000383.1:247584-266517 GCA_002167245.1 Sporophila hypoxantha | reverse complement strand
TGCTTGGGGCACTGCAGCATTGCCTGGCCCCAAGGCCATCTGCACACAGCCATTCCTCTTGCCTTTGCTGCTGCCTCAACACCCAGACCTTCTCCAGGCAGGTGAGTGMGGGYTRTRTCRCTGGAATTCTGCCCKCTCAGGGTCTCAGCTCAAAGCCCAYCAGAGCASCATCTCCTAAAGGAAAAATTATTGGAAGTGTCTAGGSGTAAACCTTGGCCAGCAGAGATTTTTTTGGGAAAAACAACAYAAGKCTTCCTGTGAGTCTAAGAACATGTGGAAGGTGAAAKTGAAGTTTCCTAAGTACAGGATAMTCTGGAAAAMTGCCTTGATGCTGGAGGAGGGACCCAAGACCTTCTTTGCTGGGGGAATGAGGCTTCCCTTGGAAAGTAAGGAGAGTCTTTTTCTGTATAGCAGTACAGATCTTTCCCATCATTGCAGGCTTTCAGTAGCTGCAAAGGTTGATTTCTGTTCCCATTTCTGGACATTTCCCTGCCCTCTGGCTCCTCTCTGGGTCTGTGCTGCAAAGGGCAGGGGCAGCTGGTGTGGGGCTGGGGAATGTCCTTGCTGGGAATCCTGAGAATGCTCTGGAATTGGGGATGGGCARTGCCAASCTGAGCTGGGAGGATTTTCTTGAGCTCAGGGAAGCAGAGTTGGTTGAGCAGGGTGTTTGGAGCACGTGTTTGATACATGAAACCTGAAGGACTGAAAGAGAGCTTGTTCCATATCTTTCAGTAGCAATTTTTCCTCTGTTATTCCCCACGTTTCACTGGCCATGTATTTTCAATGKGTGGACAACAATTGGCCCCAGGTCTGGCGCCCATTCAGTGGGGAAAGATCTTTGGAAGAGCTTCAAGGAAATGAATTCAGAAAATCAATTGAGATAATCTATTTCCAAAAGACATGAAACATGAAACACTCCCAAAGACCTGAAACAGAGACATGAATTATGCCCAAAGTTTGGAGAGTGGCACCAAATTAAGAATTGTTTTTAATGAGAAAGGGAGAGGAAATATCATCTGCTGTAGTTGGGAAGCAGCCCCTCTGCAGTTTGGTGAACCACAGAGCCCAGGTTTCTGCCCCACCTGGGGTTTTCCCTGTCCCCATTGCTTTTGTGTCCCCTCTGCAGCCCTGTGAAGGCAGAAGGAGCGCACCATGAAATCCCTGTCCTGCTCCTCCCTGAATCCTCCTGTTGGTCAGGGGGCTGCAGGTGAGATGGGAAGAGGGGAAAAGTGAGGAAAGTGTGTAGCCCACCAGCAGTGGGAATTCGGATTCCTTCTTGGAATGTGACAGTGTTTGTGGGAAGTGTTTAAAAGATAATGGAGGACTGAGGTCCAAAGGGGTTATCTCGAATGCATTTTCCAAATCAAACAACCAATTTAGTGGCAAAATGGCCATGGAGACAGAATTGCCTTGGTCTGTTAGGTCAGGAAGATTTGGGCCCAAGCCTGCATCCAGACCCATGTTCTGGGAAGTCTCTTGCGTGCACCCCACATAGCTGAGAGAGCCCCAGGGGATGAGGATGTTTCGATGGGAGACATTTCCCTGGGACACACAGACGGTGTCCCTTTTCCTTATACATCAGCTGTGTGTAATTATATATATTGTTATAATATTATTATTATTAATTGATTATTAAGCTGTAATTGAATTGTGTGTGACTTTTGTCCAATGGGAACAGGAAAATGAAATGACTGTAGGCGCAGAGGGGATTCTGCACTTTGGGAGTTGACGCTACCCACAACCCTGTTGGGAGATGTTCAAGATTCAAGTGTGGCTGCAATAGAGGTTAAGGATCAAGATCTCTATGAAGGAAGAGATTTTCTCCTTTCCCCCAGAGGGATCTTTAGAAATTACAATCTATGCCAATTCCTGATAAAATCTTTCTGCTTTTTTATAATCAGTGAATAGGCCTTCAAATGAGAAGGGAAAAGTCCTTATGGGTTTTTGGGCTTCCCTGAGTGAGGCTGTAGGACCCCAGGTTGCAGGCTCCCACACTCACCCAAAGCACCAAAAGAGTGAATGCTTCACCAGTCCTTCGGCAAGCACTGAGGACAATGATCCAGGTCCTGGCGGCATCTGCACAGCTCCTGGAGCCAGGGCTGCCAGCACTGAAATAGCCCCAGCTCCAACCTGGCCTGCACTAAGGACTGCACCTCACCTCCTGACCTTGACTCTGCTGCACCTCACCCTGGCCATTTGCAGGCAGGGGAGAGAGTGCAGGGGAAGTAACAACCAGCTGAATGTGGACTTGTCCTGTTTTCTTCTTACAGTAAAAATGTGGGGGTTAACAACCACTGAAATTCCTGAGAAGGACATGGCCTCGCTCTGCTCTGAAAATCATCCACTCGAATTCATGTGGCTGATGTCACCCATCTGCTGATGTCCCATGCGCCTGCGCTGGCTGGCTGTGCCCATCTTGGGCTGGCATGCGCAGTGGCAGCTGCTCCTGCATGGGTGCCTGCTTGGGCTGAGCCGTGTGGTGCCAGCCCCGCTGTCTTTTGGGGCAGGGCTGCTTTTCGCCAGCTTGAAAAATAAAGATGGAGCACTTTGGCATTGCAGGGCTGGGCTGTGTCCTGTGTTGTCCTGCTGGCTGCTGAGCGGGCTGCGTGTGCCTGCTGCCTGGGGGCTGCTCGACTGCCTTGGTGGCAGCAGAAGGCCCTGGGCATGGAGCTGGGGCTAGAGCCAGTGCCTGTGTCCCGTGGGGATGCTCTGCTTGGCCGGCTTGGGGATGCTGGAGCCTGGCGATGTGGCCTTGCTGGCCACGGCTGCCTGGGGCGCTGTGCTGGGGCTGCCCTGCAGATGCTCCCCTGGGGGAACAGGAAACATTGTCTCTGGTGTTTATAGGCCCAGATATTCATTCTGTCTCTGGACCTCAACCCTTCCATGTCAGAAATACATGCACTGGGCAACTGGTGGGTCACAGTAGGAAAACGCTCATCCCTAAAATAGCCTCACATTCTTATATCCAGATCCGGTCCCAGCTGCACAACCTGCAAGCAGGAGGCCATTCCTTAATGAGTATGTGGTGTGGAGATGCATGAAGACAGCCATAGACACTACACAGGAACTCACAGGTGAAATCCTCGAGTTGATAGGGGTAAAATAATTACCCTGAACACCAAGATTTGCTGTGTCCCTCTTTCAATTGGATATTATGGCTATAATGGAATATCCAATATCCACAACACAAGTTCACTGCAGCATCGCTTAAACTCCTCCACTTTTCTAATACTTTTTGATGACTAGAAATGTTTATTTGTTCCAGCTGCTTCTTGCAGCATCCAGGAGGGAAAGACGACATGAGGACCCAAGGCTGGAACGTCACCAGCAAAGCCCAACAGTTCCTTTTTCCACTTCTCCCCAGACACTAAGAAAAGAGCGCTTTGGCTTTCCTCTTGTGACACCTCTGACAAGGAATTCCCAACGCCAGGCCTTTTTGTCATCCTCTTGTGTAAGGGAGCCCTGCGGTGGCTGTTGGTTTGCGGGACAACATGCAGGACAAAGGGACACATCAGAGGACACAGTCACACAGGGACAAGAGACCACATACACTAGACCACTGAATCATGGGAAACCAGCACCAATTCTGACTGCTCTGGCACAGCACGTGGAACTCTCTGCGTTTTCAAGAAACCCTCCAAGTGAATCCCACCATCATTGATGTGTGCAGGTGATGCCTCCTGCTTCTGCTGAGATGCCAGCGAATCCTCTCCCACATTTTTTATGATTGTCCCCACCTTGTCAGTGTGAGCCCTTCAACCATCTCAGGCGTTGGTGAAGCAGAAAATGCCAAGATGTCCACTTGCCGAATTCCCAGCACCTTGCCCGCTTGTATTTTAGGGGGAGCAGATTGCTCTGCCAAACCGGGAGAAGGAGCTGCCATACTATGGCAACATGGCACAGACCCTCCTGCCTGGCAAGGACTGTCACTGTCATGCCCAGGGCATGGCTGGCATCAAAACCGTCGCTGATTCACAAATGATAAGACTGCATCCAGCGTTGTATTTTTCTTCACCTTGGCTTGGCATTAGAAGGAGGGGCGGCAGTTTTGCTGGATCTCCTGGTGTTAACAGAACCTTGTCATCTATCCTGGGTTGCCTCTCATTTTAATCAAGAAAGGAACCACAACAGAGAACCCCTGGTTTCTCCCCGAAATGTCAGGGGCATAGTCCCGTTGTCTAATAACATTTATTGAAAGTTTACAAAAGTTGTTTTCACATAGTCCTGTGACTATTGGAATATCCCGACAGCTGGTTATTCATTCAGAGCGCAACAGCACCAAAGGATCGGACAGAATGAAAATTTTTTCACAATTGGACAAAGAGAGTCTAAATCAAGATATATTAGGAAAGAATCCTTCTCTGTGAGCGTGGTGAAGGCTGTGGCACAAGGTTTGCCCAGAGGGGCTGTGGTGCCCCCTGGAATCCCTGGAGGTGATCGGGACCCAACCAAAGGCCAGGTGAATGGGTCTTGGAGCATCCTGGAGATGTCAAATTTGACCCTGCCCCTTGGTGGGGGGTGGAAGGAGAATGATCTTTCAGGTCTTTCATCCAAACCATTCCAGTTGCTGAATCTCTGATGAGGCCCCATGCAACGAAGAGTTTCTCTGCTCCCCCCAGGACTGCACTGGTTCCTGTCCTGCACCCACCACGTTCCTGTGGCCCATCCCAAGGATTTCCCTGCTGCCAAGCCTGGTGCCCGCTGTGCCGCGGGTGTCACAAGAAGGTGTTGCATGGGGACAAAGGTGCATTGATGCAACACACCCAGGAGGCCCCTCAGCCTCTGGCCCTGCAGCGAGGGAGGGCAGCCAGGCCAGCCCCAGCACGCTCCCACAGCCATGGGCCACTACGCCGCTTGGCCAGGCCATGCATGCCACAGCCCCACCCCCTGGAAACGGGCAAAAACCGGCGTGCTTGGGGCACAGGGACACTCCCTGAGCTGGACTCTTCACACAAGAGATTCCAGCTTGGTTTGTTACAGACAGACCTTAGTGTGCTCTGAACCAACACCTTTCTCAGGTAGGTCACTGGGGAGTCACTTCCAGCCCACCAAGACCCTTCCCTGCCCTCTTGCTCCTTCCTGGGTCAGTGCTGCACAGGGATGGGGACTGGGCTGGCTGGGAATCCTGGGAATGATCTGGACTTGGGGATGGATACTTGAAGGCAGAGCTCGGAAGACTTTCCTGACTTCAGGGGATTGTACAGGGTGTTTGGGCAGCAAGATTTGGGCTGGCTTGGGCAATGGACAGCATTGGATAAGACCTCATTTAGCTTGGCCTCTCCAGGCACAAAGATTCCCCTAAATCCTTGACCCTGCTTTGCTTCTTGGTGTGTTCCCTCTGCAGCCCCAAGAAGACCCAYGACAGGCATCAGCCATGCGGATCCTCTACCTGCTCTTCCCCTTGTTCCTCCTGCTGGTGCACAGTGCTGCAGGTGAGAGGGACAGAGGGGAGATGGCTGAGGTGGGAGCCCCCACCTGAGGGGTTTTCCTGGTCCTGGTAAGAGACCACAATTCTCAGGTATTTATAACATTTGAGAAGGATTTGCTATGAGGAAGGTCTGGGCAGCTGAGGATCCAGCACAGCAACTCCTGCAGCTCCTGCTGATCTTTCCCTCGGACTTCCTCCCACAAAGACATGTTGCTGTAGAAAAAATGAATTCTGACTGGAGAGTTAAAAATGTTGTGTTTMGRGSTCAGCTCCCYTACAAGACTGGGACTCAGAGCCAGCAGCAGCTGCTCMGGAACCWGACACATTTTTGACARTAATGCCAKACTCACTTTGCCCTCTTTCACTGAGCAGGATCCTCTTTGGAGCCAACAAACAAGGAACAGTGTCAGAGAGAAAATGGGTACTGTGGATTTTTGAASTGCAAGTTCCCCTTTGTCATCAAAGGAAAATGTTCCAGGTTCTTCTTTTGCTGCAAAAAGTAAGTTTTGGAATTACAAATGATGCTGTCATGGCAGAAGGTGTTGAAGGGGCCCAAGAAGCTAAAGGCTCTGTGCACTTCAGGAATGAAGGCAGAGATGAGGGGGAGGGATGGCAAGGTGCTTGGAGCTGCGCTGAGGGAAGGCGCACCAGCTTTCCAGGTCAGCCAGGGCCGCCTCATCACACAGAGAGGCCAACAAAGGAAGGAAACACTCCCTGTCCTTGGACAGCACTGGAGGACATGATCCAGGTCTGGTTGCATCTGGTTGCACAGGCTGGAGCAGGGGCTGCCAGCACTGAGATAGCCCAGGGTCAACCTGGCTGCATAAGGACTGCACCTCACTCCCTGAGCCTGACCTGCTGCACCCTAACCCTGGGAATTGCAGGGCAAGGGGAGAAGAGTGGGAAAGAATGTTACACCTCGTGATGTGCTTGTTTCCTCTCTGTCTTGCAACAGGTTCTCTGGCGGTGAAGAACCCTGAAATCCCCAAGCAGAACAATGGCCCATCGCTTTCTGGCTGATGAGAACCCATGCTGGCTGATGATTCTGCCCTGCCATCGTGCTCATGAATGGTGATGATCCCGGGGTGGCTGGTGCGCGGCCCCACGGGCTGGCAGCAGACAGTGGCACACTGCCCTGCTGGGGCTGCTGAGGGCCTGGAAGCCCTGTGGTGCAGCCGCCCCGGTGTCATTGGGGCACAGGGGGCTGCTTTTGCCGTCAGCTTGGAATCAAAGACGGAGGCACTTTGGCATTGCAGGGCTGGGCGTTGTCTAGTGTGTCCTGCTTGCCGCGGAGGTTTGCTTGGAGCAGATGGGGGAACCCGTGCCTGATTCACTGGAGACTTTCCCTCTCAAGGATCAGACCATAACATTTCTGATAGGATAGACCTTTAAGAATAAGTCAACCATCCCCGAGGAACTCCAACCTTCAACACAAACACCATGACCAAAGTGCCCAATCCACGTCAGCTTTTCAATCCTGCAGAGATGGTGCCACACCACTGCCTGCGGAGCAGTGTCCCAGACAACCATCACTCTTTCCGCAATAAATTATTCCTCATACCCAGTCTAAATCTTCCCTGCTGCTATTTGAGACCATTTCTTTGGTCCTGTAATTGTACGTGTGAAGAAGAGACTGACCCAAAAATGTCTGCACTGCACATCTTCCAGCCCTGACGGATTTGTAAGGGATGTTCAGAAATCCCTGCCTACCTTGCCTTTTCCTTCAGTGTGCTCCCTGTCCTGGCACTGACTGCTGGGGCTGTCCCTCAAGCTCCCTTTCCCTCTGCACTGAAGTGCTGCTCCCCCCAGCCCAGGGGCTCCTTGGCCCAGAGCATCTGAAGCCAGACTGTTGAGGATGTGGAAAAACAAGCTCAGGGCTTACCCAAGGGCATCTGGGGGGAAGTAAAGGGCAAGAAGGGAGTGACAGGAATTTTATTTTCTCCATCTCATTTCCAATCTCGCCAAAAGAGCTGTTGTGTGAAATGAGTGGCAAACCTTTCCCCCACTCGTACCAAATCAGCCGTGAGTACCGACTGACAAGTCATCGAGCAGAACTCGCCACTGATGCCTCATAGTAAGTATCAGTCAGATCTCCACATCCCACTCTGAGTATAGAAGAGATAAAATGGGAGACCACAAGGAGGGAAACCATTTCCCTCATTTCTTCTCTTCCCAACACCAACCCACGTCTCTTGTCCATCCCATCCCTCTCCCTGCCGCAACCCGGTGCCGCTGTGCGCGGTGTCACAAGAGGTGTTGCATGGGGACAACGGTGCATTGATTGCACCAGCCCAGGAGGCCCCTCCAGCCTCTGGCCGCAGCAGGGAGGGAGCAGGGCCAGCCCCAGCACCCCCACAGCCATGGGGCCACTCCCGCCTTGGCCCAGGCCACTTGTGCGCAGCAGCAAGCAACTGGGCCCTGTCCCCACCCACCAGCACTGCTATAAACCCAGCGTGCTTTGGGGCACTGCAGCATTGCCTGGCCCCAAGGCCATCTGCACACAGCCATTCCTCTTGCCTTTGCTGCTGCCTCAACACCCAGACCTTCTCTAGGCAGGTGAGTGTGGGATTTTTCCCTGGGATTCTGCCCACTCAGGGTCCTGCCTCTCCCCATTACCTTGGTCTTCCTTTTCAGCCCTGTGAAGACCCAGAAGGAGCAGCAGCCATGAAGATCCTGTTCCTGCTCCTTCCCCTGATCCTCCTGTTGGTCCAGGGTGCTGCAGGTGAGAGGGGAAGAGGGGAAAAGGGGGAAAGTGTGAGCACCCAGCAGTGGGAATTCAGTGTCCCTGGAAGTGACAYTGTTTGTGGGAATGGRGAGAAGGTAACAGGGGACTGGTGTCAAAGGTGTTTCCTGAGTGAYTTTCCAAATGGACACTGATTTGGGGTGGAGAGAGCCCATGGAAACAGAATCCTGGTTTGGTCTATGGGTGAGGGGCATGGAATATGATGAATCCCAGCCTGCCAGCTCTGCTGGTGGGAGCAGGTAGAGGTGGGAACACAGCTGGCAGARAGCCTGGCTCTTCCTSAACCTTGCACTGGTCCTTTCTACMCTCTGCTCTGCTGTGCCTCCAATTTAGGGGGACAGGGYCCTTCCAGATGAGACACATTGCAATTGGAGACATGGCTGTGGCGGGATTCGATCTGAGCCCTCCTCTTGGCCTGAAATGCCCTCGCACCACAGAGAATCAGCCTGTCTATAAGCACAGTCTGACCACTCAAAATATTACTTTAATTTTTCCATGTGTCTCTTTGCCATGGGAACAGGCAATGCAGAGAAATGCAGGTTAAAACGGGGATTCTGCCTCAGGGATTATTGCCCTACGGGTACACATCGTGCAGGAACATGTGCTCCAGGCTTGCTGTGCTGCKGAAGGTAAGGCCCYGTTCCTTGGCCTAAGAAAGATTTTCCTCCTTTTTGCTCAGAAAGATCTGTTACCAATGCCTTTCTTGACAACTCATGATAAAATACTCTCCTGCATATATGCTTTGAGAGAGATGCTCAAGAAGGGAAGGAATAGTCCTTGTGGGTTTGATCTCCCCTCACWGGGGCTGCAGCAGGTCCATGTCAGCCAGGGCTTCCCCACTCTCCCTCAGTGCSCAGGGCCTCATTCAGGCTCTGCAGAGACCTGCACAAAGACACCAAAGAGTGAAGCCTTCACAGTCCTTGGGCAGAATTTAGAACATTACCCAGGTTTTGCTTCACCTGCACAGCCCTGGAGCCAGGGCTGCCAGCACTGAGATAACCCAGGCCCAACCTGGCTGCACTAAGGACTGCACCTCACCTCCCCTGAGCCTGACTCTGCTGCACCTCACCCTGGCCATTGCAGGGCAGGGGAGAGACTGGCAGGGAAAGTTACACCAGCTGATGCACTTGTCTGCTTTCTACTTACAGTATTTGGCGTCGAGAGCCTGAAATTCCTAAGCAGGACATGGCCTTTGCTTCTGGCTTCTGAAAATCAACTCCTGATGCCCTCTGCCCTCGGTGGCTGTGCCGTGCCCAGCTGGGCTGGCAGCAGCAGTGGCAGCTGCTCCTGCTGGGTGCTGCTGGGCTGGAGCCCTGTGSTGCCAGCCCCGGTGTCTTTGGGGCAGGGGCGCGCTCTTTCCCTGCCTGAATAAAGACGAGCACATTTGGCATGCAGGTGCGGCCGTGTCTGTGCTGTCCTGCTGCCGCTGCAGGGCTGCTGTGCCTGCTGGCCTGGGGCTGCCCACTGCCTTTGGTGCAAGCAGAAGGCCCTGGAATGGAGCTGGAGGGCTGAGCATGCGCTGTGTCCCTGGGGATGCCTCCTGCCTGGCCGTGCTTGGGGACGCTGAGCCTGGCACGGCTGCTGGGCCAGGCTGCTGGGTGGCCTGTGCTGGGCGCCCTGCAGATGCTCCCTCTGGGGGAACAGGAACATTGTCCTGGGTTTATAGGCCCAGATATATAATCCTTCTCCGGACTGAACTTCTATTCAGAAATACATGCGCTGGCAATCTGGTCACATTGGCAAAACCTCATCACTAAAAAGCCGAGCAATTTTAAAGGTCCCAGCCCCAGCCCCAGCCTGCACAACCTGCAGCAGAGCCATTCCCTTAATAAGGTATGTGGTGGAGGATGTCATGGAAACAGCATAGAACAGACAGAGAACTCACAGGTGAATCCTGAGCTTGATAGGGTGTCCTGGGTTGACTATATGATGCTTTTATCATTCACTAAAGCGAAGCATTTAAAATCCCTGTCACAGGACCCTGTCATCGACCAAAAAATGATGAAAGAAGCTAATCCACACAGCCTCTAAGCACGAGTCTTAAAAAGTGTTGCACAAAAATACCTGTGTGCAGATGATCTTTATATGCAACAAACACAGTAAAAAACCATAGAGCAAAAGATCCAACGCCTAAGAGAAATAGCAGTGACAGAGATTATCTTCTCAGATGATGTAACCACTAAGAACCCAGACTTAGTACCATGCACGTCTGTGATGTAGCGAAAACTTGTGCAACTCGAGCCACATAAATATGCTTCTGCCTTAGCCATAATGAAGAAGAATGAGAAAGATGAGACAGTACTAGATATAGCAAAGAAGCTCCGAGCATATGCAAATGCTGTGCATAGCCCAACACATGCCAGAATCTCAGCAGTAAAATCACGTCTGCAAAAATTAGAAAACAAGATAGAAGAGAACCACAAGAAGCTCCGAAAAGAGATTAAAGAAAACCTTCTCCAAATCTCGACAATACAGATCAGAAGTTCTGATATCCAAAACAGACGTTTGCCAGATAGCTAGAAAAAGTACATCCCACGAGCTGAATTGTAGTTCTACCTGCGTGATTGTAGAGAAAACATGAAGAAGTGAGATAGACAACCTACTGCTGTTCTGGCACGACGAGTGCGTGAACTGAAAGAAAACAAAGCTGAAAGAAAAAATTCCACCAAAAAAAAAGCAGCTCCAGTTGCCCGTAGCCGAACTGCCAAGTATGATGATGATGACATGTCCAATCCCCTTAAAAAAACATCCAAAACATATACCCAGAAAAAGAAAGATAACCAAGCTTAGAAAGACCCTGCCTCTAGCCAAATAAAAGCTAGAGAAAACCGTGTTTTCTGGTCTGTGTAGATTCATTAGCCTAACACATCAGAACCACAAGAGTATAAAGCTTTAATTGATACGAGTGCTCAATGTACATTAATTCCGTCGAGACATGTAGAGACAGAGTCTGTTTCTATTGCTAGTGTAACAGAGAGATCCCAAGATTTCACTTTAGTAGAAGCTGAGGTGAGCCTGACTAGAAATGAGTAGAAGAAGCACCCTATTGTGACTAGCCCAGAAGCCCCATGCATTTTAAGCATAGACTTCCTCAGAAGTAAGTATTTCAAAGACCCAAAAAGACTCAAATGAGCATTTAGAATAGCTGCTGTAGAGACAGAAAGTGTCAAGCAGTTAAACAGCTTGCCTGGACTGTCAAAAAACCCATCTGCAATAAGACTCCTTAAAATAGAAGACCAACGAGTACCAATTGCCACCTCGACAGTGCACCGCCAGCAGTATCAGACGAATCGAGATGCTGTAATCCCCATCCACAAAATGATCCGTGAGCTAGAGAGCCAAAGAGTAATCAGCAAAACCCACTCACCCTTCAACAGCCCCATTTAACCTGTGCATAAATCTGAAAGAGAATAAAAATTGACAGTAAACTATCGTGCATTGAATGAAGTGACTCCACCGCTGAGCGCTGCTGTGCCAGACATGCTAGAACTCCAGTACGAGCTGGAGTCCAAGGCAGCAAAGTAGTATGCCACTATAGACATTGCCAATGCATTTTTCTCCATTCCTCTAGCAGCAAAATGCAAGCCTCAGTTTGCTTTCACATAGAAAAGAGTGCAATACACCTAAAACCGACTACCCCAAGAGTAAAAGCACAGTCCCACTATCTGCCATAAACTGATCCAGCTGCACTAGAAAAGGGTAAAACACCAGAACATCTGCAATATATTGATAACATCATTGTGTGAGAGAAAACAACAGCAGAAGTGTTCGAGAAAAGAGAGAAAATCATCCAAATTCTCCTAAAAGCTGGCTTCGCCATCAAGAAGAGCAAAGTCAAAAGACCTGCTCAAAAGATCCAATTTCTGAGAGTGAAGTAGCAAGACAGACAGCGTCACATTCCCACCGATGTCATCAACAAGATCACAGCAATGTCTCCACCATCCAACAAGAAAAAAACACAAGCTTTCCTAAATGCCATAAGTTTTTAGAAGATACACATTCCTAAGTACAGTCACATCGTGAGCCCTCTCTACCTAGTCACCCGCAAGAAAAACCCTTTTCACTGGGGCCCTGAGCAACAACAAGCCTTTGCACAGATCAAGCAAAAGATCGCTCATGCAGTAGCCCTTAGCCCAGTCAAGACAAGACCAGAAGTAAAAAACATGCTCTACTCTACAGCCAAGAACCATAGCTTGTCCTAGAGCCTTTAGCAAAAAGTACCTGAAGAGACTCGAAGTCAACCACTAAAATTTTAGAGTCGAAGCTACAGAGAGTCTGAAGCCAACTATACTCCAACAGAAAAAAAAATCTTAACTGCCTATGAAAGAGTCCAAGCTACCTCAAAAGTGATTAGCACTGAAGCACAGCTCCTCCTAGCACCCCGACTACCAGTACTAGAATAAATGTTCAAAACAAAAGTTCCCTCTACGCACCATGCCACCAGTGCTACATAGAGCAAATAGATTGCTGTTATCACACAGCACACCCGTATTAAAAAGCTAAATCGCCCTAAGATTCTAGAAATAATTACAAACTAGCCAAAAAGTAAAAACTTTAGTCTTGCTAATAAAGAAGAACAAGAAGTGACACAAGCTAAAGAAGCTCCACCATACAACCAACTGCCAGCAGAAGATACACGATACGCTCTTTTTACTGATAGTTCTTGCCGCATTGTAAGAATAAACCGAAAGTAGAAAGCAGCTGTATAGAACCCCACACGACAAGTCGCAGAAGCCACTGAAAGAAAAAGTAGATCAAGCCAATTTGCTAAACTCAAAGCTGTTCAACTAGCCCTAGACATTGCTGAGAAAGAGAAGTAGCCAAAGCTCTACCTTTACACTGATTCATAGATAATAGCCAATGCTCTGTAAAGATAGTTAAAAAAGTAGAAAGAAGCTAACTAGCAGCGTAAGAGAAAACCGATCTAAGCTGCTGATGAATAGAAAGACATTGCTACCAAAGTAAAGAAGCTGCCTGTGAAAGTCCGCCATATAGATGCTCATATCCCCAAGAGTAGAGCTAATGAAAAACACCAAAACAATGAGCAAGTAGACCAAGCTGCAAAAATAAAAGTGTCAAAAATAGACTTAAATTAGCAACATAAAAGAAAATTATTCCTAGCTCGATGAGCCCATGATGCCTCAAGCCATCAGGGCAGAGATGCCACCTATAAGTGAGCACGAAACCGAAAAATAAATCTAACCATAGACAGTATTTCTCAAGTTATTCATAACTGTGAAACGTGTGCTGCCATCAAACAAGCCAAGCGATTGAAGCCCCTGTAGTATAGTGAGCAGTAATCCAAGTACAAATATAGAGAAGCCTAGCAAATTAACTACATCACACTGCCTCAGACACACCAAAGCAAGCGCTACGTACTGACCATAGTAGAAGCCACCACTAAATAGTTAGAGACCTACCCTGTACCTCATACCACTGCCCGTAACACCATCCTAAACCTAAAAAAGCAAATCTTGTAGAGACACAGTACCCCTGAAAAAATTCAGTCAGACAATAAGACTCATTTCAAGAACAGCCTTATCAACACCTGGGCTAGGGAACATAGCATTAAGTAAGTGTACCATATCCCCTACCATACACCAGCTGCAAGCAAAGTAAAGAAGTACAACAAACTATTAAAAACCACATTGAAAGCATTAAGTAGAAAATCTTTCAAAAACTGAGAGCAGCATCTAGCAAAAGCCACCTAGTTAGTTAATACCCGAAACTCTACTAACCGAGTAAGCCCTGCCCAATCTGAACCTTTGCATAGAGTAAATAAAAACAAAGTCCCCGTAGTACATGTCAAAAGTTTGTTAGAGAAGACAGTTTAGATTAATTCTGCCTCAAATACAGACAAACCCATTCGTAAAGTTGTTTTTGCTCAAAAACCAAGTTACACATAGTAGATAATGCAAAAAGATGAGAGAACACGATGTGTACCTCAGAAAAATCTGATTGTTGAGTGAAACATATGTATAAATATCACTGTTTGCTGAATGCTGTTACCATTGTCTATGTATAGCTATATAATGAATGTATAATGTATGTGTTTATAGAGTTAGAATTTATATTAGTTTTAGTAGTAAGCAAACAATATGGAGATAAGAGGTGGAATGTCCTGAGTTGACTATATGATGCTTTTATCCCCAATCGTCTCATTTGTTTATGCTAAATAATAATAAGTTTTGCACCTTTAAGACTTGTTGCAGAGAGTAAAAGGGGAGAGAGAAGAAGCACACAGTTTTTTTCCCTCAGATACTGCACCTACTCCCCCGCATTCCTGCTAGACTGTGTTGTCTGCGTATGGACAGACAGCGAGACAGAGCTCTCCTTTGCTTTTTAGTTAGTTTTAGCTGGCTGAGGCAAAGAAGTTCCCTAGACCGTGTTTTTTCCCTTTTCTTTAGACCTCTTAGAACCTGCTCTAGACTGAACACCTAAGAGAGCACCAGCAACTCGCACCTGTAGCCACCGGGCCGAGCCTGGCCGCGGCATTTACAGCACCGGAGAGCCTGATCAGAGACTGAGTGAGCCGGGCTGCAGCCTGAAGATAGAGTTTTCTCAGTTTGTCATCTTTTTTTTTTTAGAGCGGCAAAGAGTTTTATTGTTTAATATTGTTTAAGTTCTATTGTTTAATAAACAGTTTTTTTCCACTTTTCTCCAAAGAAGTATTTTCTCCCGGACCAGTTGAGAGAAGAGAAAGGCCGATTGAATTCACCTTCCTACCAGAGCTCCTTTAAGGCTCTCTCCCAAATTTTGCTCTAAACCTAGACATAGGGGTAAAATAATTACCTGAACCCAAAGATTTGCTGTGTCCTCTTTCATTGGTATTATGGCTATATGGAATACTCAATATCCACACACAGTTTCACTGTACCATCGCTTAAATCCTCCATCTTTCTATACTTTTGATGATAGAAATGATTAACTTTTTTCCGTCTGCACCTTACAGCATCAGGAGGGGTGTGCACAGAAGTAAGGCTGGAGTCACCAGTAGCACAAAAGTTCCTTTTCCTCTTCTCTCCCCTGCACAGAGAAAAGGAGGCTTTGGTTTCCTCTTGTGAACACCTCTGACAAGGATTCCCAACCCAGGGTTTTGTCATCCTGCCTTGTGTAAAGGACCCTGCGGTGCTGTGGTTTGCTGGACACATCCAGGGACACAGGGACACATGCAGGGACACAGGGACACAGACACAGACCCTGATCATGGGAAAGCAGCACCAATCTGCTGCTCTGGCACAGAGTGGAACCTCTTCTGCGTTCTTTCAAGAAATCCTCCAGTGAACCCACCATCAGTGATGTGTGCAGGTGATGCTCTGCTTCTGCTGAGCATCCAGAATCCCTCTCCCACATTTTTTATGATTGTCACCTTGTCACTGTGACTTCACATCTCAGGGTTGTGAATCAGAAAATGCCAAGATGCTCCCCTTGCCAATCCCCAGCACCTTGCCCCTAGTAGCTTGGGGGACCAGATGCTCTGCCAAACCCCTGGAGAAGGAGCTGCCAACTTGGGCACATGGCACAGACCCCCTGCCTGGCAAGGACTGTCACTCTCCCAGTGCATGGCTGGCATCAAACTTGCTGGATTCACAAGTGCATCCAGCTTGTTTTCTTCACCTTGGTTGGCATTAGGAAGGAGGCGCGGTTTTGTTGGATCACCTGGTTTACAGAACTTGTCCTCTATCCTGGGGTTGCTCTCATTTATTCAGAAGAACCACAAGAGAGAACCCTGCTTATTCCCCTGTCACAGCAGGTACCTGTTGTCTAATCAGATGATCTTGCAGTGTCCAAAGTTGTTTTCCATATTCTGGGAGTTTTGGCACATCCCATGCCAATTGGTTCTTRGATCAAAGGAGGAGAGACATAGGAAAAGGACAGGAGAAGAGAGAATGGTTTCACACTGACAGGGAGCACAGTTAAATYGGATATTGGGAAGAAATTCTTTCCKGTGAGGGTGGTGAGGCCCTGGCACWGGTTGCCCAGTGAAGCTGCGGCTGCCCCTGGATGCCRGGAATTGTCCAAGGCCAGGTTGGAGAGGGCTTGGAGAAAGCTGGGAGAGTGGGAGGTGTCCCTGCCCWTGGTGGGTGGTGGAAGGAGATGYTCTTTCTTGTCCCTTCCAACCCAAACCATTSCAGAGGTGATTCTGTGAAAGAAGGYTTCTGCTCCCCCAYGACTGCACTGGTTCCTGTGCCTGCACCCACCAGTMCCTGTGCCCYTCCCAAGGATTTCCCTGCTGGCCCCACAGCCCGGTGCCGCTGTGCCGCGGGTGTCACAAGAGGTGTTGCATGGGGACAACGGTGCCATTGATTGCAACAGCCCCAGGAGGCCCCTCAGCCTCTGGCCCTTGCAGCAGGGAAGGGAGAAGGCCAGCCCCAGCACCCCCACAGCCATGGGCCACTCCCGCCTTGGCCCCAGGCCCCTTGTGCCAGCAGCAGCAACTGGGGCCTGTCCCACCCACCAGCACTGCTATAAACCCAGCGTGCTTGGGGCACTGCAGCATTGCCTGGCCCCAAGGCCATCTGCACACAGCCATTCCTCTTGCCTTTGCTGCTGCCTCAACACCAAAGCCTTTGTCACCGAGGTGAGTGTGGGGTCTTTCTCTGGAATCCTGCCCACGCAGGGTCCTGCCTCTCCCCATTGCCTTGGTCTTCCTTTGGCAGCTCTGTGAAGGCCAGGAGGAGCAGCAGCCATGAAGATCCTGTTCCTGCTCTTCCCCTGATCCTCCTGTTGGTCCAGGTGCTGCAGGTAAGAAGGGATGAAGGGAAATGGGGAAAGTGTGAGCACCCAGCAGTGGGAATTCAGTGTCCCTGGAAGTGACCGTGTTTGTGGAGAGTGATGAGAAGGTAACAGGGGACTGGGGTCAAAGGTGTTCCCTGAATGAGTTTCAGATGGACACTGATTTGGGTTGGAGAGAGCCCATGGAAACAGAATCCTGAGTTGTTCTGTGGGTCAGGTACATGCAATGTGACAACATCCCAGCCTGCCAGCTCTGCTGTGTCCAGGCAGGGTGGGAATGCAGCTGGCAGACAGCCTGGCTCCTCCTCAACCTCATGTTGGTCCTTTCTTCTCTCTGCTCGCTGTGCCTCCAGTTTAGGGGGACAGGGACCTTTCCAGGTGAGACACACTGCAATTGAGATGCGGCTGGGGGGGGCGGGATTGGTTCTGCGCCCTTCTCTTGGTCTGAAATGCACCAGCACCAGGGAAGCATCAGCCTGTCTATAACCACCAGTCTGACCTCTCAGGTTATTACTTTAATTGTTCCGTGTCTTTCCCTTGGGAACAGGAAATGCACGTGTGTGCAGGCAACGAGGGGGATTCTGCTATAGGCTTCTTGCCCCTTTGGTACGCGTTTTGTTGGACTTTGTTCAGGAGCCTCTTTCTGCTGCAAAAGGTAAGACCCAGTCCTTGGCTGAAGAAAGACCTTCCTCTTTTMATCTCAGAAAAATCTGTTACCAGTGCCTTTTCTGAAAACTCATGATAAATATTCTCCAGCATTTATGCTCTGAGACAGATGCACAAGAAGGGAAAGAATAGTTCTTGAGGGTTGGATCTCCTGTCACGGGGGCTACAGCAGCCCCACATCAGCCAGGCTCTCCCCAGTGTCCAGGGCCTCATTCAGGTTCTGCAGAGGCCTGACCAAAGCCACCAAAGAGGGAAACATTTCCTGTCCTTGGGCAGCACTGAGGACATGAACCCAAACWTGCTGCATCTGCACAGCCCTGGAGCCAGGGCTGCCAGCACTGAGATAGCCCAGCTCCAACCTGGCTGCACTAAGGACTGCACCTCACCTCCCCTGAGCCTGACTCTGCTGCACCTCACCCTGGACATTGCAGGGCAGGGGAGACAGTGCCAGGGAAAGTTATGCCAGCTGATGTCCTTGTCGACTTTCTTCTTTCAGATCCAGGGGTTGAAACCATGAAAATTGCCAAGCATGACGTGGCCCTCGCTTCTGGCTGCTGGACCCATCTGCTGATGTCCCCATGTGCTGATGTCCCCATGTGCTGATGTCCCCTGCCCTCTGTTCCTGTCCCATGCCCAGCAGGGCTGGCAGCAGCAGTGGCAGCTGCTCCTGCTGGGTGCTGCTGGGCTGGAGCCCTGTGGTGCCAGCCCCGGTGTCTTTGGGGCAGGGGCTGCTTTTCCCAGCTTGAATAAAGACGAGCACTTTGGCATTGCAGGGCTGGGCCGTGTCTGTGTGTCCTGCTGCTGCTGCAGGGGTTGCTTGGGAGCAGATGGGGACCCTGCCTGGTTCACTGGAGACTTTCCCTCTCAAGAATTATACCCATAGAATTTCTGATGGTGGAAATAACCTCTAAGAATATTGAGTCCAACCATTCCCCCAGCACTGCCAACCCTAACACAAAACCATGAGCACAAGTGCCACATCCACTCAGCTTTTCAATTCCCTGAAGGAATGGCGACTGCCCTGGGCAGCATGTCCCAAACAGCCATCACAATTTCTGCAAAGAAATTATTCCTCATACCCAGTCTAATCCTTCCCTGCTGCTATTTGAGACCATTTCTTCTGGTCCTGTCAATTGTTACCTGGGGGAAAAGACTGACCCCAAAACTGTCTGCACTGCCATGGCTTGCCAGACCTGGAGGATTTGGTGAGGGATGTTCAGACCATCCCTGCCTACCTTGGCTTTTCCTTCAGCTGTGCTCATTATCTGGGCAAGGAGCCCCTGGTCTGGGGGAGCAGCACTTCAGTGCAGAGGGAAAGGGAGCTTGAGGGAACAGCCCCAGAGTCAGTGCCAGGACAGGT
>NDFG01000383.1:226051-247559 GCA_002167245.1 Sporophila hypoxantha | reverse complement strand
CATTTACAGAATCCCTCGTTGCTGCACACACGTGCATTTCCTGTTCCACAGAAAGACACGGAACAAATAAGTAATAACCTGAGAGGTCAGACTGTGGTTATAGACAGGCTGATGCTCCCTGGTCTGGTGCATTTCAGACCAAGAGAAGGGGCAACCAATCCCCGCCCCCAGCCGCATCTCCATTGCAATGTGTCTCCACTGGAGGTCCCGTCCCCCTAAACTGGAGGCACAGCAGAGCAGAGAAGAAAGGACCAACATGAGGTTGAGGAGGAGCCAGCTGTCTGCCAGCTGCATTCCACCTCTGCCTGGAATCAGCAGAGCTGGCAGGCTGGGTTTGTCACATTCATGTACCTGAACACAACAACCCAGGATTCTGTTTCCATGGGCACTCTCCAACCCAAATCAGTGTTCCATCTGAAACTCATTCAGGACCACCTTTGACCCCAGTCCCCGTTACTTTATTCTACATCTCACAAATCAGTCAATCCAGGACACTGAATTCCACTGCTGGGGCTCACACTTTCCCCATTTCCCTCATCCCTTCTTACCTGCAGCACCCTGGACCAACGGAGATCAGAGCAAGAGCAGAACAGGATCTTCATGGCTGCTGCTCCTCCTGGCCCTCACAGAGCTGCAAGGAAGACCAAGGCAATGGGGAACAGGCAGACCTGAGGGCAGATTCCAGAGAAAGACCCCACAATCACCTCGGTGACAAAGGCTTTGGTGTTGAGGCAGCAGCAAAGGCAAGAGAATGGCTGTGTGCAGATGGCCTTGGGGCCAGGCAATGCTGCAGTCCCCAAGCACGCTGGTTTAATCAGTGCTGGTGGGTGGACAGCCCCAGTTGCTGCTGCTGGCACAAGGGCCTGGGCCAAGGCGGAGTGGCCATGGCTGTGGGGGTGCTGGGGCTGGCCTGCTCCCTCCCTGCTGCAGGGCCAGAGGCTGAGGGCTCCTGGGGCTGTTGCATCAATGGCACCGTTGTCCCCATGCACACCTCTTGTGACACCGCGGCACAGCGGCACACGGGCTGTGGGCAGCAGGGAAATCCTTGGACGGGCACAGGCACTGGTGGGTGCAGCGACAGGAACCAGTGCAGTTCTTGGGGGAGCAGAATCCCTTCTTCACAGAATCACCTCTGGAATGGTTTGGGTTGGAAGGGACAAGAAAGATCATCTCCTTCACACCCACCATGGCAGGGACACCTCCCACTCTCCAGCTTTCTCCACCCTGCCAATCCACTATTCGAGCGTTCTTGCCCCTTTGGTACGCGTTTTGTTGGACTTTGTTCAGGAGCCTCTTTCTGCTGCAAAAGGTAAGACCCAGTCCTTGGCTGAAGAAAGATTTTCCTCTTTTGATCTCAGAAAAATCTGTTACCAGTGCCTTTCCTGAAAACTCATGATAAATATTCTCCAGCATTTATGCTCTGAGACAGATGCTCAAGAAGGGAGAGAATAGTTCTTGAGGGTTGGATCTCCTGTCACGGGGGCTACAGCAGTCCCTCATCAGCCAGGCTCTCCCCAGTGTCCAGGGCCTCAATCAGGTTCTGCAGAGGCCTGACCAAAGCCACCAAAGAGGGAAACATTCCCTGTCCCTGGGCAGCACTGAGGACATGATCCAGGTCTTGCTGCATCTGCACAGCCCTGGAGCCAGGGCTGCCAGCACTGAGATAGCCCAGGCCCAACCTGGCTGCACTAAGGACTGCACCTCACCTCCCCTGAGCCTGACTCTGCTGCACCTCACCCTGGCCATTGCAGGGCAGGGGAGACAGTGCCAGGGAAAGTTACGCCAGCTGATGTGCTTGTCGACTTTCTTCTTTCAGTTCCAGGGGTTGAAACCATGAAAATTGCCAAGCATGACATGGCCCTCGCTTCTGGCTGCTGGACCCATGTGCTGATGTCCCCATGTGCTGATGTCCCCATGTGCTGATGTCCCCTGCCCTCTGTTCCTCTCCCATGCCCAGCTGGGCTGGCAGCAGCAGCGGCAGCTGCTCCTGCTGGGTGCTGCTGGGCTGGAGCCCTGTGGTGCCAGCCCCGGTGTCTTTGGGGCAGGGGCTGCTTTTCCCGCCTTGAATAAAGACGAGCACTTTGGCATTGCAGGGCTGGGCCGTGTCTGTGTGTCCTGCTGCTGCTGCAGGGSTTGGTTGGGAGCAGATGGGGACCCTGCCTGGTTCACTGGAGACATTCCCTCTCAAGAATTATACCCATAGCATTTCTGATGGTGGAAATAACCTCTAAGAATATTGAGTCCAACCATTCCCCTAGCACTGCCAACCCTAACAGAAAACCATGAGCACAAGTGCCACATCCACTCAGCTTTTCAATTCCCTGAAGGAATGGCGACTGCCCTGGGCAGTATGTCCCAAACAACCATCACAATTTCTGCGAAGAAATTATTCCTAATACCCAGTCTTATCCTTCCCTGCTGCTATTTGAGACCATTTCTTCTGGTCCTGTCAATTGTTACCTGGGGGAAGAGACTGATCCCAAAACTGTCTGCACTGACATGGCTTTCCAGACCTGGAGGATTTGTGAGGTATGTTTCAGTGACCGATCCTGCCTACATTGGCTTTTCCTTCAGCTGTGCTCACTGTCCTGGCACTGACTCTGGGGCTGTTCTCAAGCTCCCTTTCCCTCTGCACTGAAGTGCTGCTCCCAGACCAGGGGCTCCTTGGCCCAGATAATCTGGAGCAGACGATGGAGGATGTGGAAAACGAGCTCAGGGTTTACCAAGGGCACCCAGAGGGAAGCAAAGGAAGAGGAGTGAAGGAAATTTTATTTTATCATCTCATTCCCAATCTCCCCAAAAGAAGCTGTTGGTGTGAAATGAGTGGCAAACTTTCCCCTCACGTCAAAAGCTGAGCACGATTGCAATATCCAGTCAGATCTTCCACATCCCACTCTGAGTATAGAGAGAGATAAAATGGGAGACCACAAGGAGGGAAACCATTTCCTCATTCTTCTCTTCCCAACAACACCTCTCTTGTCCATCCCATCCCTCTCCTGCCCAGCCCGGTGCCGCTGTGGCGCGGTGTGTCACAAGAGGTGTTGCATGGGCTCAACGGTGCCATTGATTGCAACAGCCCAGGAGGCCCCTCAGCCTGGCCCTGCAGCAGGGAGGGAGCAGGGCCAGCCCAGCACCCCACAGCATAGGGGGCACATCCCGCCTTGGCCCAGGCCACTTGTGCCAGCAGCAGCACCTGGGGCCTGTCCCACCCACCAGCACTGCTATAAACCCAGCCTGCTTGGGGCACTGCAGCATTGCCTGGCCCCAAGGCCATCTGCACACAGCCATTCCTGTCCCAGCTTGAGCACCAAGATCCTCATCAGGTAGGTGGCTGTGGGAACTCTTGAGTTCAGCTGCCCATTACAGCTCCCTCCTCCTGACACTCTGTAATTTACAAACTGTTGCAAGTGTCCATGTGGATATTGGAGGTCCTTTGAGCTTTTTTTATAAAGCGCAGAAATTTTCTCTATGAGTGAAGTGATTATCAGAGCCCAGAATATGCAGGAATTAAACCTGAGTGTCCTGCCTTTATCTGGGACTGGAAATATGTCTTGGGGCTGGAGGGAGGTCCCTGAGMCTTCTTTTTTCAGGGTACCTGGAGACTGTGCTGGATAAAGTAGGGAGATGCTATTCAAGCAGCAGTACAGAGYTTTTCCATTCTTTCCACCTTCTATGAACACGGAAGAATTTTTTGTCCACAACCAAACTATGATTCTCTGATGTAGCTGAARCTGCTCATTTTAAAGGGGGTTGGAACTAAAGTWSCRATAAGGGGTCCCTTCATCCCAAACCATTCTATGGTTCTATTGACCACAGTGATAGGCAGGAACCTCCTTCACAAAGTTCTGGGCATCTCCAGGGACATGAATTTCCCTCCYCTCCACAAACCAGGTCAGTTCCCAATTCTTTTTGACTGTTGGCTTTGTGTTGAATGCTGAAACGAGAACCACCTGACAGACAAACTCTGCTTTGTCTCTTGGAGAAGGAGAGGCAGAATTGTGAGAATAAAAGCAGCAGCAACATGTTTCATCTGGTAACTGCATTTGAAAATCTTTCTTGTTCCACCCTTGGCTCTATCTCAGCAGAAACATGTATTTCTGCTCAGGACAGAAGTGTTGCATGCAAAAGGCCTGAGGGAGCACAGCTTCCAAGGGTTAATATTCTGCTTGTTTTCCACAAGTCTTTGAATTCTGATTTGGCTACTATTGCAAGAATCAGGCATCACTTGTCCCACATGTTCCTTAAGAAAATTCATYGAGAATATGGTGATGGAAATTGCCCAACAGGCCGTACTTCCCCAGCTGCTCCCAGGAAATCCTAAAGCACCTGAGATCCATTGGTTGGAACAGGCCACTTGTGATAGTCCCTCTGCAATTTGGAACATTTCTGTGTGCTGTAATGTCCAGGACCTTTGGCGTGTCCACTCTGCAACTCTGTGAAGTCCTGGGAGAAGCATCAGCCATGAGGATCCTGTTCCTGCTCTTCCCCTTGATCCTCCTGTTGGTCCCGGGTGCTGCAGGTAAGAGGGGAAGAGGGAGAAGTGCATTCACACACTCTTCTCCCAGGCTGTTGTTTTAACTCTTTCCCTGTGCATGATTTTCCATGGCAGCAGGAAAACATGCCAAGTGCATCCGACGAGGAGGATTCTGTGCTGTGGGGGGCTGTCGTTTCCCCTATAAATARGTGGGAGTTTGTTCAACACTGAGCCACTGCTGCAAACTGTAAGTTCTGGAAATGGTTTCCTCCTGCTCATGGATAAAGTTATTATTGTCTTTCAACCAGCTCCTCCTTCACACCTTCATGCAGTCATGCTCAGAGGCAAAAAGCCAAGGAAGGAAAGGAAAACTTTTTGGGTTTGTACCTGCCCTGAGTAGGGCTGAAGCAGCCCCAGGCCAAGCAGTTGTACCCTACACTCCTTTAGCCCCACAAAGTTAACTCACTGGCAATGCAGAGAGCTCAGCTCTGTTGSCCACATGAGAAGGCTGTTCCTGGAAGAGTGTGAGGATCCTCTGCCTGATATCTGTAACAGCTGGAGTTGGCCTCTGTAGGCTGAGAGTGATTTCCCTCTGCTTGTTTWCATTGCAAGGGGAGGGGATAAAGAAGGGCAAGAAAACTTAGCCCAGGTGATGTGCTTGTTTGTTTTTATTCTTGCAGGATTTGGGGTTGAGACCCTGAAATTACCAAGCAGAACCTCCCCCATGCTTCTGGCTCTGGAAAATCACCTCCTGATGTCCCCTGCCCTGCGTGGCTATGCCGTGCCCAGCTGGGCTGGCAGCAGCAGCGGCAGCTGCTCCTGCTGGGTGCTGCTGGGCTGGAGCCCTGTGCTGCCAGCCCCGGTGTCTTTGGGGCAGGGGCTGCTTTTCCCYSCTTGAATAAAGACGAGCACTTTGGCATTGCAGGGCTGGGCCGTGTCTGTGTGTCCTGCTGCTGCTGCAGGGCTGCTGTGCCTGCTGGCCCTGGGGCTGCCACTGCCTTGGTGGCAGCAGAAGGCCCTGGGCATGGAGCTGGGGCTGAGCAGRGCCTGTGTCCCTGGGGATGCTCCTGCCTGGCCGTGCTTTGGGGACGCTGAGCCTGGCACTGCCTGCTGGGCCAGGCTGGCTGGGGTGCCTGTGCTGGGGCTGCCCTGCAGATGCTCCCTCTGGGGGAACAGGAACGTTGTCCTGCTGTTTATAGGCCTAGATATCCTTCTGTTCTCAGATACCAACTCCCATGGCAGAAAAACATGCACTGGGAACTGTGGTCACCGTGGCAAAACCTCATCCCTAAAATTTCCACAGCTTTGTTCCAAGGTCCCAGATCCAGTCCCAGTTGCACAACCTGCAGCAGGAGCCATTCCTTGACGTGATGTGGTGTGGAGGATATCATGGAGGAAAACACAGATATTAAGAGAGCCCATGGGTGATTGATGAGCTTGATAGGGATAAAATAATTACCTGAACCAAAAGGTTTGCTTTGTCTTTTTTATCTGCATTACATCAGTATGATATACTCAGTACGCACAGCACAGTTTCACTGTAGCATCACTTAAAACCTCCATTTTTCCATACATTTGATGATACAAATGATTATTTGTCCTGCTGCACCTTGCAGCATCAGGAGGGGAAGTGCACAGAAGCCAGGCTCGAGTCACCAGTAGCCCAACAGTTCCTTTTCCCGTTTCTCCCCCTGCACCAGAGAAAAAGAAGCTTTGGTTTCCTCTTGTGACACCTCTGACAAGGATTCCCAACCCAGGGCCTTTTGTCATCCTGCCTTGTGTAAGAACTCTGTGGTGCTGTGGTTTGCTGGTCACATGCAGGGACACAGGGACACATGCAGGGACACATCCAGGGACGCAGACACAGACCCTGCTCACTGCAAACCAGAACCAATCTGCTCCTCTGGCACACAGTAGAACCTTTTCTGAGTCTCTTCAAGAAACACTCCCAGTGAACCCACTATCAGTAATCTGTGCAGGTGGTGCCTCTGCTTCTGCTGAGCATCCAGAATCCCTCTCCCACATTTTTTATGATTGTCACCTTGTCACTGTGACTTCACATCTCAGGGTTGTGAAGCAGAAAATGCCAAGATGTTCCCCTGGCAAATCCCCAGCACCTTGCCCCTTGTAGCTTGGGGGGACCAGATTGCTCTGCCAAACCCCTGGAGAAGGAGCTGCCAACTTGGGCACATGGCACAGACCCTCCTGCCTGGCAAGGACTGTCACTTCTCCCAGTGGCATGGCTGGCATCAAACTTGCTGGATTCACAAGTGCATCCAGCTTGTATTTCTTGGTGGCCCTTGCATTATAGCAACATGTCTGAAAGAGGGCACATTTTTTTTGGATCACCTCGGTTTACGACTTTGTCATTCACTCCTGAATGTGCTCTCATCTTTATGTAGGTGACGTCCCATAGAGAGAGGCCCTGCTTTCCCCTGACATGCACAGAGTGACGACAGCCGTCTCTTCTAATGCAGATGTCTTTCTCATATTCAGAAATTGTTTTCCATATTTGTGGGTGTTTGCACATCCCATGCCAAAGTCGGCTTCTTTCCCAATTGAGGACGCAGAGACATAGGAAAAGACGGAGAACTAGGGAATGGCATTCACAGAATTGTTGCCGGGGCCAGGGTTAGATGCGGTAGTCTGGGAAGAAATCTCTTCTTGTTGAAGGCTGACATGCGCCCAGGCCTAGTTTAGACTCAGTAGAGCTGTGGCTGCTGCTATCCCTGTAACTGTTCACAGGTTGGGAGGGGCTTGGAGAAACCGGAGTAGTGGGAGGTGTCCCTGCCCATGGCAGGGTAGTGGAAGGAGGATGGTCTTTCAGTTCTCCCTTCAACCCAAACCATTCCATGAGGTGATCCTGTGAAAGAAGGATTCTGCTCCCCCAGGACTGCACTGGGTTCCTGTGCCTGCACCACCAGTTCCTGTGCCCATCCCAGGATTTCCCTGCTGGCCCCACAGCCCTTGCGCGCTGTGCCGCGGGTGTCACAAGAGGTGTTGCATGGGGACAACGGTGCCATTGATTGCAACAGCCCCAGGAGGCCCCTCAGCCTCTGGCCCTGCAGCAGGAGGGCAGGCGGCGCCCAGCCCAGACCCCCACAGCCATGGGCCACTCCCGCCTTGGGCCAGGCCACCTAGTGGCCATAGATGCCAGCAGCAAGCCAGCATACTGTTCCTGTTCCCCACCAGCACTCTATGTAAACCCGTGTTGGGGCACGTGCAGCTTGCCTGCCCCAAGGCCATCTGCACAACAGCGCTTCCTCTTGCCTTGCTGCTGCCTCAACACCAAAGACCTTTGTCACCGAGGGTGAGTGTGGGTCTTTCTCTGGAATTCTGCCCACTCAGGGTCCTGCCTCGTCCCCATTGCCTTTGGTCCCCTTGCAACTCTGTGAAAGCCAGGAGAGCAAGCAGCCATGAGATCCTGTTCTGCTCTCTTCCCCCTGATCCTCCTGTTGGTCCAGGGTGTGGTAAGAAGGGATGAAGGAAATGGGAAAGCTGTGAGCACCAGCAGTGGATTCAGTGTCCCTGGAAGTGACTGGTTTGTGAGAATGATGAGAGGTAACAGGGGACTGGGGCGAAGGTGTTCCCTGAATGAGTTTCAGATGGACCTGATTTGGGTTGGAGAGGCCCATGGAACAGAATACTGTTGGTTGTTCTGTTGGGTCAGTACATGCAATGTGACAAATCCCAGCCTGCCAGCTCTGCTTCCAGGCAGAGGTGGGAATGCAGCTGGCAGACAGCCTGGCTCCTCCTCAACCTCAGTTGGTCCTTTCTTTCTCTGCTCTGCTGTGCCTCCAGTTTAGGGGGACAGGGACCTTTCCAGGTGAGCACATTGCAATTGGGAGTGCGGCTGGGGGGGGGGATTGGTTCTGCACCCTTCTCTTGGTCTGAAATGCACCGACCAGGAGACATCAGCCTGTCTATAACCACAGTCCGACCTCTCAGGTATTACTTTTTGTTCCGTGTCTTTCCTTTTGGAACAGGAAATGCACGTGTGTGCAGGCAACGAGGGGGATTCTGCTATAGCGCTTCTTGCCCTTGGTACGCGTTTTGTTGGACTTTGTCAGGAGCTCCTTTCTGCTGCAAAAGGTAGACCCAGTCCTTGGCTGAAGAAAGACCTTCCTCTTTATCTCAGAAAAATCTGTTACCAGTGCCTTTCCTGAAAACTCATGATAAATATTCTCCAGCATTTATGCTCTGAGACAGATGCCAAGAAGGGAAGAATAGTTCTTGAGGGTTGGGTCTCCTGTCACGGGGCTACAGCAGCCCATCAGCCAGGGCCCTCTCCCCAGTGTCCAGGGCCTCATTCAGGTCTGCAGAGGCCTGACCAAAGCCCACCAAGAGGGAACATTTCCTGTCCTGGGCAGCACTGAGGACATGACCCAAATTGCTGCATCTGCACAGCCCTGGAGCCAGGGCTGCCAGCACTGAGATAGCCCAGGCCAACCTGCTGCACTAAGGACTGCACCTCACCTCCCCTGAGCCTGACTCTGCTGCACCTCACCCTGGCCATTGCAGGGCAGGGGAGAGCGGGCAGGAAAGTTACGCCACTGATGTCCTTGTCGACTTTCTTCTTTTGGGTTGCCAGGGTAGACATGAATTCACAGCGGACATGCCCTCGCTTTGGCTGCTGACCATTGCTGATGTCCCTCTGCTTGCTACCTGTGCTGATGTCGCCCATCAGTGCTGAGTGTCCCTCCTCTGTCTGTTCCTTGCCCAGCTGGCTGGCTAGCAGCAGATGGAGTGCTCGTGCTGACGCTGCTGCATTCGGCTTGCGAGCCTGTGGTCCGTCCCGTGTCTGTTTGGGCAGGGCTGAGCTCGCTTTTTCCCGCCTGAATAGACGAGCCACCCACTTGTGGTCATTGCAGGGCCTGTGTCGGGCCTAGCTGCCTGTCGTGTGTCCTGCTGCTGCTGCAGGGCTTGGTTGGGGCAAGAGATGGTGGACCCTCCTGCGTCCTGTGGACCTTCCTTCTCCAAGATGTAATATACCCATAGCATTTCTGATGGTGGAAATAACCTCTAAGGATATTGAGTCCAACCATTCCCAGCACTCCAACCCCAACACTAAACACGAGCACAAGTGTGTCGACATCCACTCAGCTTTTCAATCCCTGCAGGAATGGTGAGCTTACCTGCCCTGGCAGCATGTCCCAAACAGCCATCACAATTTCTGCAAAGAAATTATTCCTTATACCCAGTCTACATCTCTTCCCTGCTGCTATTTGAGACATCTCATTCCTGGGGCTAGTCACTTAGATATACACAATGGATAGACCTGACAAACTGTCTGCAGCCATGGTTGCCAGACCTGGAGGATTTGGTGAGGGATGTTCAGACTATCCCTGCCTACCTTGGCTTTCCTTCAGCTGTGCTCACCTGTCCTGGCACTGACTCTGGGGCTGTTCCCTCAAGCTCCCTTTCCTTCTGCACTGAAGTGCTGCTCCCCCAGCCCGAGGCTCCTTGGCCCAGAACTCTGGAGCCAGACTGATGGAGGGTGTGAAAACGAGGCTCAGGGCTTACCAAGGGCACACAGGGGAAGCAAAGGGCAGAGGGAGTGAAGGAAATTTTTGCTGTATCTCATATCTCAACTTCCGAAAAGAGCTGTTGGTGTGAAATGAGTGGCAAACCTTTCCCCTCAAAGCACAAAGCTGAGCACGACTGCATATTCATTCAGATCTTCCACATCCCACTCTGAGTATGGTGAGATAAAATGGAGAGACCACAAGAGGGAAACCATTTTTCATTTCTTCTCTTCTCAACACCAACCACCTCTCTTCGTCCAATCCATCCCTCTCCTGCCCATCCCGGTGCCGCTGTGCCGCGGGTGTCACAAGAGGTGTTGCATGGGGACAACGGTGCCATTGATTGCAACAGCCCCAGGAGGCCCCTCAGCCTCTGGCCCTGCAGCAGGGAGGGAGCAGGGCCAGTCCCAGCACCCCCACAGCCATGGGACACTCCCGCCTTGGCCCAGGCCACTTGTGCCAGCAGCAGCAGCTGGGGCCTGTCCCACCCACCAGCACTGCTATAAACCCAGCGTGCTTGGGGCACTGCAGCATTGCCTGGCCCCAAGGCCATCTGCACACAGCCATTCCTCTTGCCTTTGCTGCTGCCTCAACACCAAAGCCTTTGTCACGGAGGTGAGTGTGGGGTCTCTCTCTGGAATCCTGCCCACTCAGGGTCCTGCCTCTCCCCATTGCCTTGGTGTCCCCTCTGCAGCTCTGTGAAGGCCCAGGAGGAGCAGCAGCCATGAAGATCCTGTTCCTGCTCCTCCCCCTGATCCTCCTGTTGGTTCAGGGTGCTGCAGGTAAGAAGGGAAGAGGGGAAATGGTGGAAAATATGACCCTGCCAGAGGGGGAATTCAGTGTCCCTGGAAGTGACTGAGTTTGTGGGAATGATGTGATGGTAACAGGGTCAGAGGATTTTCTCGACATTCCAACTGGATATCGTGTTGGGATGGAGAGATCCCAGGGAAATAGACAGGGATGTGGGGTGTGAGGAGTCCCTGCCTGCCAGCAGGACTGCAAGCACACCCTGCTCTCCTGGATTATTGCTGCAATAGCTGTGTCTGCTTTTCTTCATGGAAACAGGGAATGCAGCTCAATGCAGGCGTCGAGGGGGATTCTGCAGCTTTGACGGCTGCATCTCCCAGACAAAACCCATTGGAAGATGTTCATCAGTCAGTCTGTGCTGCAAAAGGTAAGGACAAGATCCCTGCCTGAAGAAACACATTGTTCTGGTTTTTCCACAGTGATCTCTTCCAAATTTCATTCTAACCTAGAATTAGTGGAAGTAACCTAAAAGAGAATGTACAAACTAMTGAGAGGTTTGGAGCTGCTCTGAGTGAAGCTGCAGCAGCTCCAGGTCAGCCCAGGACTCCCCACTCACCAAAGCCACCAAAGAGGGAAATATTCCCTGTCCTTTGGCAGCACCAGGAACATGATCCAGGTCTTGTTGCACCTGCACAGCCCTGGAGCCAGGGCTGCCAGCACTGAGATAGCCCAGGTCCAACCTGGCTGCACTAAGGACTGCACCTCACCTCCCCTGAGCCTGACTCTGCTGCACCTCACCCTGGGAATTGCAGGGCAGGGGAGACAGTGGCAGGGAAAGTTACACCAGCTGATGTGCTTGTCTGTTTTCTTCTTACAGCCGCTGGGTTTGAAACCCTAAAATTGCCAAGCATGACATGGCCCTCGCTTCTGGCTGCTGGACCCATCTGCTGATGTCCCATGTGCTGATGTCCCATCTGCTGATGTCCCCTGCCCTCGGTGGCTGTGTCGTGCCCAGCTGGGCTGGCAGCAGCAGTGGCAGCTGCTCCTGCTGGGTGCTGCTGGGCTGGAGCCCTGTGGTGCCAGCCCCGGTGTCTTTGGGGCAGGGGCTGCTTTTCCTGCCTTGAATAAAGACGAGCACTTTGGCATTGCAGGGCTGGGCCGTGTCTGTGTGTCCTGCTGCTGCTGCAGGGCTGCTGTTGCCTGCTGCCCCTGGGGCTGCCACTGCTTGGTGGCAGCAAGAAGGCCTGGGCATGGAGCTGGGGCTTGGAGCAGCACCTTGTGTCCGCTGGGGATGCCTCTTGCCTGGCGTGCTTTGGGGACGTGAGGCCTTGGCTCACTGCCTGGTGGGCCAGGCTGGCTGGGAAATGCCTCTGGTGGTGCTGCCTGCTGCAGATGCTCTTCTGGGAAATTGGGATCCTTACCTGGTTCCTCCTGGTTATGGTGTCCTTGTCACCAACAGCCATGGCTTTTGTGTGATGCTGTGCTGGGGGATCTCTGCTGCGCCCGCCTTGGTTCCCACCCACCATCCAGATATCTGGAGTCTTCCACCACTTGGTGTACTGGGTCTCCATCTTCCCAGCTGTCCTTGGGGCTGAGGTCTGCATTGCAGTCCCTGATTCAGTTCTTACAGGCCCAAAGCACAATTCTCTCAAGCCCAGCCTCTGTCCTTTCCTCATCGTTCTGGATGAGCTGATCCTGCAGACCCTGGAGCCCTCAGCATGCCTTCAAGGGAAAAAGGTCTCCCAGCTGCCTGTACAGCACTTCCAGGTGGTGATGTCTCCACTGGTCACTTAGGCTCACAATTCTGGAAAAGTTCCATAAATATCTCCATCAGGGCTAAAAAGCCAGGTGTCTTCTCCTCTCTGGCAGCTCAGATTGGTGTTATCACATCCTTCACTTCTAAAGGCCAGTGGTCTCAGCATTCCTGTGAGTAGCAGGCCCCAGCCCTGCAGTGACAATTAATTGGGATTTTGGGGCTGGCCCTGGCCCTCCTGCTGCAGGGCAGAGGCTGAGGGGCTCCTGGGGCTGTTGCAATCACATGGCACCGTTGTCCGCCATGCCACACCTCTTGTGACACCCGCGGCACAGGAGCACCGGGCTGGGGGCAGGAGAGGGATGGGATGACAGGAGAGGTGTGTTGGTGTTGGAAAGAGTAGAAAATGAGGAAATGCTTTTCCTCCTGTGGGTCTCCATTTTATTGTTTCTATACTCAGAGTGGGATGTGGAAGATCTGAATGAATATTGCAATCGTTGCTCAGATTTGTGCTTTGAGGGAAGGTTTGCCACTCATTTCACAACAAGAGTTCTTTTGGGAGTTTGGAATGAGATGGAGAAAATAAAATTTCCTGCCACTCCTCTTGCCCTTTCTTCCACCATGTGCTTGGTAAGCCCTGAGCTCGTTCCACACTCATCAGTCCTGGCTCCAATGTTCTGGGCCAAGGAAGGCCCCTGGGCTGGGGGAACAGCACTTCAAAGTGCAGAGGGAAAGGGGAGCCTTGAGGGAACAGCCCCAGATCAGTGCAGGACAGGCTGAGCACAGCTGAAGGAAAAGCCAAGGTAGGCAGGATGATCTGAACATCCCTCACCAAATCCTCCAGGTCTGGAAGCCTGGCAGTGGCAGACCGTTTTGGGGTCAGTCTCTTCTCCTGTGTAACAGTTGACAGGACCAGAGAATGGTCTCAAATGGCAGCAGGGAAGGATTAGACTGGGTATGAGGAACTAATTTTTTTTTTTGGGCAGAATTGGGTGATGGTTTTTCTTGGGACATGATGCCCAGGGCAGTCACCATTACCTTCAGGGAATTGAAAAGCTGAGTGGATGTGGCACTTGTGCTCATGGGTTTTGTGTTGGGGCTTTGGAGTTCCTGGGGGAATGGTTGACTCAATAATTCTTAGAGTCATTTCCAACATCAGAAATGTATGGTCTGATTCTTGAGAGGAAAAGGTCTCCAGTGACCACGGCAGGGTCCCATCTGCTTTCCAACCAAGCCTGCAGCAGCCGCAGGACACAACAGACACGGCCCAGCCCTGGCAATGCCAAAGTGCTCGTCTTTTATTCAAGCTGGGAAAAGCAGCCCCTGCCCCAATAGACACCGTGGGCTGCACAACAGGCCTCCACCCAGCCACCCAGCAGGCGCAGCTGCCACTGTGCTGCAGCCAGCTGGCACGGCAACAGGCCACCGAGGGCAGGGGACAATCAGCACATGGGGAACATAGCACATGGGGACATCAGCAGATGTGTCCAGCAGCCAGAAAGCGAGGGGCAATGTCTTCTCAGGAATTTCAGGTTTTATCCCCAGCTACTGTAAGATAGGCAGACAAGCAGATCAGCTGGTGTAACTTTCGCCTGCCACTGTCCTCCTGCCCTGCAATGGCCAGGGTGAGGTGCAGCAGAGTCAGGCTCCGGGGAGGTGAGGTGCAGTCCTTAGTGCAGCAGGTTGGGCCTGGGCTATCTCAGTGCTGGCAGCCCTGGCTCCAGGGCTGTGCAGGTGAAGCCAGACCTGATCAATGTCCTCAGTGCTGGCCCAGGGACAGGGAGTGTTTTTCTAGTGTTTCTCTCTTTGGTGGGCTTTGGTGAGTCCCATGCAGAACGTGAATGAGCCCTCTGGACTGGGGCAGAGTGGGGAGGTCCTGGTGATCGGGACTGTTGCTGCCTCTCTCAGGGTATTTCCAAGGACCTTGCTCCTCCCCTCCTTTTCTGCTTCAATCTTGCCAGGGCAAAGCCTTTAGCTACTCAAGGGCCCTTAAACACCTTCTTCCACTTACAGTAGCTTTTGGAATTCCAAACTTACTTTTTGCAGCAAAAGAGAACGTGGAGCATTTCCTATAATGAAAAGGGGAACCCTGCACATTCACAAAGCCACAGTAACCCATTTTCTCGCTGACATTCTTCCCTGTTTGTTGGCTCCAAGGAGGATCCTGCTCAGTGAAAGACTCAAAGAGAGTTTTGGCATAAATTGTCAAAAATGTGTCTGGTTCCAGAGCAAGCTGCTGCTGGGCTCTGAAGTCCTAAGTCTTGTATGGGAACTTGACACCGCAATACACCATTTTTAAAGCTCTCCAGTCAGAGCTCATTTTTCTACAAATGTGTGCATGTGGGAGAAAGACAGAGGGGAGGATCAGCAGGAATGTACAAGGAGCTGCTGTGCTGGATTCCTCAGCTGCCCAGACCTTCCCACCAGAAAATCTCCCAAACTGTTATAAATACCTGAGATTGTGGTCATTACCAGGACAGGAAAACCCTCAGCTGGGCTCCCACCTCAGCCGTCTCCCTCTGTCCCTCCCTCACCTGCAGCACTGTGCACCAGCAGGAGGAAAAGGGGAAGAGCAGGTAGCGGATCCGCATGGCTGATGCCTGTCCTGGGTCTTCTTGGGGCTGCAGAGGGAACACACAAGAAGCAAAGCAGGGTCAAGGATTTTAGGGGAATTTTTTGTTTGTAGACATCAAGCTAAATGAAGGTCTCATCCAATGCCTGTCCATTGCCCAAAGCCACCCAAAGCTTGCTGCCAAATACAGCTGGCACATCCGCTGAAGTCCGGAAAGTCTCCCGCTCGGCCTTCAAGTAATCACATCCCCAAGTCCAGATCATGTCAGGATTCCAGCCCAGCCAGTCCCCATAGTGGCAGCACTCGCGACACGGAGAGGGCAGGGAAGGGTCTTGGTGGGCTGGAAGTGACTCCCCAGTGACCTACCTGAGAAAGGTATTGGTTCAGAGCACACCAAGGTCTGTCTGTACAAGCAGCTGGAATCTGCTTGTGTGAAGAGTCCAAGCTCAAGGTAGTGTCCTGTGCCCAAAGCAGCGTTTTTGCCCGTTTCCAGGGGGTGGGGCTGGCACAAGTGGCCTGGGCCAAGGCGGGAGTGCCCCATGGCTGTGGGGGTGCTGGGGCTGGCCCTGCTCCTCCCTTGCTGCAGGGCCAGAGGCTGAGGGCCTCCTGGGGCTGTTTCGCAATCAATGGCAACCGGTTGCCGCCATGCAAACCTGCTTGTGACATGCCGCGGCAACAAGCGGCACCAAGGCTGTGGGGCAGCAGGGACCATTCCTTGGATCGGCACAGGAACTGGTGGCTGCAGCACAGTTGGGATTTTTAGGCTTGGGCCTCCCCTTTTGTCATTATAGGGAAGATGCTCCACGTTCTTCTTTTGCTGCAAAAAGTAGTTTTGGAATTCCAAAAGCTACTGTAGTGGAAGAAGGTGTTTAAGGGCCTTGAGTAGCTAAAAGGTTGGTGCCCCTGAGGATTGAAGGCAGAAAGGAGGCGGAGGGAAGGCAAGTCCTTGGAAATACCCTGAGGAGGCAGCAACAGTCCCGATCAGCCAGGACCTCCCCACTCTGCCCAGTCCAGAGGGCTCCATTCACGTTCTGCATGGGACTCACCAAAGCCACCAAAGAGAGAAACACTAGAAACACTCCCTGTCCCTGGGCAGCACTGAGGACATGGATCAAGGTCTGGCTTCACCTGCACAGCCCTGGAGCCAGGGCTGCCAGCACTGAGATAGCCCAGGCCAACCTGGCTGCACTAAGGACTGCACCTCACCTCCCCTGGCCTGACTCTGCTGCACCTCACCCTGGCCATTGCAGGCAGGGGAAGCAGTGGCAGGGAAAGTTACACCAGCTGATATGCTTGTCTGCCATTCTTACAGTAGCTGGGGATGAAACCCTGAAATTCCTGAGAAGGACATGCCCCTCGCTTCTGGCTGCTGGACACATCTGCTGATGTCCCCATGTGCTGAGTCCCCCATGTGCTGATGTCCCCTGCCCTCGGTGGCTGTGCCGTGCCCAGCTGGGCTGGCAGCAGCAGTGCAGCTGCTCCCTGCTGGTGCTGCTGGCTGCGAGCCCTGTGGTGCCAGCCCCCGGTGTCTTTGGGGCAGGGGCTGCTTTTCCCAGCTTGAATAAAGACGAGCACTTTGGCATTGCAGGGCTGGCCGTGTCTGTGTGTCCTGCTGCTGCTGCAGGGCTTGGTTGGAGGCAGATGGGACCCTGCCTGGTTCACTGGAGAGCTTTCCTCTCAAGAATCGACCCATAACAATTCTGATGTTGGAAATGACCTCTAAGAATATTGAGTCCAACCATTCCCCCAGGAATCCAACCCGCAACACAAAACATGAGCACAAGTGCCACATTCCACTCAGCTTTTCAATTCCCTGAAGGAATGGTGACTGCCCTGGGCATCATGTCCCAAAAAACCATCACAATTTCTGCAAGAAATTATTCCTCATACCCAGTCTAAATCCTTCCCTGCTCCATTTGAGACCATTTACTTCTTCCTGGTCTGTCAATTGTTACACAGGAGAAGAGCACTGACCCCAAAACTGTCTGCACTGCCTGGCTTGCCAGACCTGGGGATTTGGTGAGGGATGTTCAGATCATCCTGCCTACCTTGGCTTTTCCTTCAGCTGTGCTCACCTGTCCTGGCACTGACTCTGGGGGCTGTTCCCTCAAGCTCCCTTTCCTCTGCACTGAAGTGCTGTTCCCCAGTCCCAGGGGCTCCTTGGCCCGAACATCTGGAGCAGACTGATGAGGTGTGGAAAACGAGCTCAGGGCTTACCAAGGCCACATGGGGGAAGTAAAGGGCAAGAGGGAGTGCAGGAAATATTATTTTCTCCATCTCATTTCCAAACTCCCAAAAGAACTCTTGTTGTGAAATGAGTGGCAAACCTTTCCCTCAAAGCACAAATCTGAGCAGACGATTGCAATATTCATTCAGATCTTCACATCCCACTCTGAGTATAGAACAGATAAATGGGAGACCCACAAGGAGGGAAAGCATTTCCTCATTTCTCTACTCTTCCCAACACAAACCCATCCTCTCCTGTCCATCCCATCCCTCTCCTGCCCCAGCCCGGTGCTCCTGTGCCGCGGGTGTCACAAGATGGTGTTGCATGGGGACAACGGTGCCATTAGATTGCAACAGCCCCAGGAGGCCCTCAGCCTCTGGCCCTGCAGCAGGGAGGGCGCAGGGCCAGCCCCAAAATCCATTACATTGCACTGCAGGGCTGGGCCTGCACTCAACAGGAATGCTGAGACCACTGCCTTAGGAAGTGAAGGATGTGATAACACCAATCTGAGCTGCCAGAGAGGAGAAGACACCTGGCTTTTGCCCTGATGGAGATATTTATGGACTTTTTCAGATTGTAGCCTAAGTGACCAGTTGGGAACGACATCACCACACCTGGAGGTGCTGTACAGGCAGCCTGGGAGACCTGTTTCCCTTGAAGGCATGCTGAGGTCTCCAGGGTCTGCAGGACTAAGGCTCTCCAGCAGCGATGAGGAAAGGCAGAGGCTGTGGGCTGGTAGAGGAAATTGGTGCTTGGGCCTGGAAGAACTGAGCAGGGACTGCACAATGCAGACCTCAGCGCCAAGGACAGCTGAGGAAGATGGAGACCCAGTACACAGAGTGGTGGGAACTCCAGGATATCTGGATGGGTTGGGTGGGAACCAAAGCCGGGCGCAGCAGAGATCCCCCAGCACAGCCATGCACACAAACCATGGCTGTTGGGGACAAGGGACACCCATAACCAGAGGACCAGGATAAGGATCCCAATTTCCCAGAGAGAGCATCTGCAGGGCAGCACCAACCAGAGGCATCCCAGCCAGCCTGGCCCAGCAGGCAGGGCCAGGCTCAGCGTCCCCAAAGCCACGGCCAGGCAAGAGCATCCCCAGGGACACAGGTGCTGCTCAGCCCCAGCTCCATGCCCAGGGCTTCTGCTGCCACCAAGGCAGTGGCAGCCCCAGGGGCAGCAGGCACAGCAGCCCTGCAGCAGCGCAGGACACACAGACACGGCCCAGCCCTGCAATGCCAAAGTGCTCGTCTTTATTCAAGGCAGGAAAAGCGCCCCTGCCCCAAAGACACGGGCTGGCAGCACAGGGCTCCAGCCCAGCAGCACCCCAGCAGGACAGCTGCCACTGCTGCTGCCAGCCAGCTGGGCACGGCACAGCCACCGAGGGCAGGGGACATCAGCACATGGGACATCCAGCAGATGGGTCCAGCAGCCAGAAGCGAGGGCCATGTCATGCTTGCAATTTTAGGGTTTCAAACCCAGCGCTGTAAGAAGAAAACAGACAAGCACATCAGCTGGTGTAACTTTCCCTGGCACTGGTCTCCCCTGCCCTGCAATTCCCAGGGTGAGGTGCAGCAGAGTCAGGCTCAGGGAGGTGAGGTGCAGTCCTTAGTGCAGCCAGGTTGGCCTGGGCTATCTCAGTGCTGGCAGCCCTGGCTCCAGGGCTGTGCAGGTGCAACAAGACCTGGATCATGTTCCTGGTGCTGCCAAAGAACAGGGAATATTTCCCTCTTTGGTGCTTTGGTGAGTGGGGAGTCCTGGGCTGACCTGGAGCTGCTGCAGCTTCACTCAGAGCAGCTCCAAACCTCTCAATAGTTTGTACATTCTCTTTTAGGTTACTTCCACTAATTCTAGTTAGAATGAAATTTTGGAAGAGATCACTGTGAAAAACCAGAACAATGTGTTCTTCAGCAGGATCTTGTCCTTACCTTTTGCAGCACGACTGACTGATGAACATCTTCCAATGGGTTTTGTGCTGGAGATGCAGCCGTCAAAGCTGCAGAATCCCCCTCGACCGCCTGCATTGAGCTGCATTCCTGTTTCCATGAAGAAAAGCAGACACAGCTATTGCAGCAATAATCCAGGAGAGCAGGGTGTGCTTGCAGTCCTGCTGGAGGCAAGGCGGACTCCTCACAACCCCCACATCCCTGTCTATTTCCCTGGGATCTCTCCATCCAACACGATATCCAGTTGGAATGTCGAGAAAATCCTCTGACCCTGTTACCATCACATCATTCCAAAACTCAGTCATTCCAGGGACACTGAATTCCCCTCTGCAGGGTCATATTTTCCACCATTTCCCCTCTTCCCTTCTTACCTGCAGCACCCTGAACCAACAGGAGGATCAGGGGGAGAGCGGAAACAGGATCTTCATGGCTGCTGCTCCTCCTGGGCCTTCACAGAGCTGCAGAGGGGACACCAAGGCAATGGGGAGAGCAGGACCCTGAGTGGGCAGGATTCCAGAGAGAGACCCACACTCACCTGCGGTGACAAAGGCTTTGGTGTTGAGCAGCAGCAAAAGGCAGAGGAATGCTGTGTGCAGATGGCCTTGGGCCAGGCAATGCTGCAGTGCCCAAGCAGGCTGGGTTTATAGCAGTGCTGGTGGGTGGACAGGCCCCAGGTGTGCTGCTGGCACAAGGGGCTGGGCCAAGGCGGGAGTGCCCCATGGCTGGGGGGTGCTGGGGCTGCCCTGCTCCCTCCCTGCTGCAGGGCCAGAGGCTGAGGGGCTCCTGGGCTGTTGCAATCAATGGCACCGTTGTCCCCATGCAACACCTCTTGTGACACCTCGCGAACAGCGGCACCGGATGGCAGGGAGGGATGGATGGACAAGAGAGGTGGGTTGGTGTTAGAAGAGAAGAAAATGAAGGAAATGGTTTCCCTCCTTGTGTCCTCCATCTTTATCTCCACCATACTCAGAGTGGGATGTGGAAGATCTGAATGAATATTGCAGGTCGTGCTCAGCTTTTGTGCTTTGAGGGAAAGGTTTGCCACTCATTTCACACCAAACAGCTCTTTTCGGAAGTTGAGTATAAGATAACAGCACAAAAATTCCTTCACTCCCTCTTGCCCTTTGCTTCCCCCTGTGTGCCCTTGGTAAGCCCTGAGCTCGTTTCCACACCTCCATCAGTCTGGCTCCAGAATGTTCTGGGCCAAGGAGCCCCTGGGCTGGGGAGCAGCACTTCAGTGCAGAAGGAAAGGGAGCTTGAGGAACAGCCCCAGAGTCAGTGCAGACAGGTGAGCACAGCTGAAGGAAAAGCCAAGGTAGGCAGGGATGGTCTGAACATCCCTACAAATCCTCCAGGTCTGGCAAGCCATGGCAGTGCAGACAGATTTGGGATCAGTCTGTTCCCCCAGGTAACAATTGACAGACCAGAAGAAATGGTCTCAAATAGCAGCAGGGAAGGATTAGACTGGTATGAGGAATAATTTCTTTGCAGAAATTGTGATGGCTGTTTGGGACATGCTGCCCAGGGAAGTCACCATTCCTGCAGGGAATTGAAAAGCTGAGTGGATGTGACACTTGTGCTCGTGGTTTAGTGTTGGGGTTGGCAGTGCTGGGAATGGTTGGACTCAATATTCTTAGAGGTTATTTCCACCATCAGAAATGCTATGGGTATAATTCTTGAGAGGGAAAGTCTCCAGTGAACCAGGCAGGGTCCCCATCTGCTCCCAACCAAGCCCTGCAGCAGCAGCAGGACACACAGACACGGCCCAGCCCTGCATGCCAAGTGCTCGTCTTTATTCAAAGCTGGGAAAAGCAGCCCCTGCCCCAAAGACACCGGGCTGGCAGCACAGGGCTCCAGCCCAGCAGCACCCAGCAGGAGCAGCTGCCACTGCTGCTGCCAGCCCAGCTGGCAATGGGCAGGAACAGACGGGCAAGGCGGACATCAGCACATGGGGACATCAGCACATGGGGATCAGCACATGCGGAATCAGCAGATGGGGACATCAGCAGTGGTCCAGCAGCCAGAAGCGAGGGGCAGTCCTGCTTGGAATTTTCATGGTTTCAACCCCTGGAACTGAAAGGAAGAAAGTCGACAAGGACATCAGCTGCGTAACTTTCCTGCCACGCTCTCCCCTGCCCTGCAATGGCCAGGGTGAGGTGCAGCAGAGTCAGGCTCAGGGGATGTGAGGTGCAGTCCTAGTGCACCAGGTTGGGCCTGGCTATCTCAGTGCTGGCAAGCCCTGGCTCCAGGCTGTGCAGATG
>NDFG01000383.1:188675-224368 GCA_002167245.1 Sporophila hypoxantha | reverse complement strand
TTTTAGGGATGAGGATTTTGCCACTATGTCCCACAGGTCCTAGTGCATGTATTTTTGACACAGAAGCCTGAGTCCGGAGAACAGAATGAATATCTGGGCCTATAAACACACCGGACAATGTTCCTGTTTCCCTCAGAGGGAGCATCTGCAGGGCAGCCCCAGCACAGGCACCCCAGTCCAGCCTGGCCCAGCAGGCAGTGCCAGGCTCCAGCGTCCCAAAGCACGGCCAGGCAGGAGCATCCCCAGGGACACAGGCGCTGCTTCAGCCCCAGTCTCATCGCCCAGGGCCTTCTGCTGCCACCAAGCAGTGGCAGCCCCAGGGCCAGCAGGCACAGCAGCCCTGCAGCAGCAGCAGGACACACAGAACACGGCCCAGGCCCTGTGAATGCCAAAGTGCTCGTCTTTATTCAAGGCGGGAAAAAGCAGCCCTGCCCCAAAGACACCGGGGCTGGCACCACAGGGCTCCCAGCCCAAGCAGCACCAGCAGGAGCAGCTGCCACTGCTGCCTGCCAGCCCAGCTGGGCACGCGCACAGCCACGGAGGGCAGGGGACATCAGCACATGGGACATCAGGAGGTGATTTTCGGAGCCAGAAAGCGAGCGATGTTATGTGTGATATTTTTTCAAGGCGCTCCTCATCCAGCGAAGTTACTAACGTAGGGACACATAGTATCAACGTGCCTTGTGAAATTTCATGACACTTCCTGCGCCTCTGACCTCGCCTCAGGCCCCCACCCACTCTACTCCCGAGCTGCGGATCGAGAACTAGATGACGTTGCATCCCCGCTCTCGGCGCACACGCCCCTCGATCTCACTCGCACCCTCAACCTGCGACGAACCATCCCTTCTGCTCACCGCCTCTCCTCTGCGAATGGCACGGCCTGAGTCACAACTCAGCTCGATGCCGGCTCATCGCCTCTGCGGCCAGCTGACCTGCGCTGCAGTGTGGCGCGCGGCGTACCCCAGCTTCCTTGAACAGCTCCTCTTGGCTTTGGTGTGGCTGCGCGACCTCTGCTGCCCTGCGGCGCCTCAGCCCCCACTCAGGGAAGCTCCCCACAAACCCACAAGGGCTTTTTCCTTCTCATTTGGGCCTATTCAACTTAATTATAAAGCTGGAGAAGATTTTTATCCATTTTTTGGCTAGAAATAAATTTAGTAATAGATCCCTCTGGGGGAAAATTGAGAAAATCTCTTCCTTGAGGCACGGATCTGATCCTTACCTCTTGCAGCACACTATTGAATCTTGAAACATCTCCCCAACAGGGGTTGGGGTAGCGGCAACTCCTCAAAGGTGCAGACTCCCCTCTTTGCGTCCTACAGTTCATTTTTCATCTCCTGTTCCCGCATGGACAAAAGCACGACACAAACAAATTACGCAATATTAATAACAATAACAATATTAATACACACAGCTAATGATCACAGAAAGGGCCCACCTCTTGCGCTGTCCCAGCAAATGCTGTTCCATCGGAAACCATCCATCCAGTGCTCCCCGGCTCTACTTGCAACGCGGCTGCGCTAGATGTACTCCCAAGGCAGGAATGCAGCATGCAGGCTTGGAGCATTGAATACCTTTCCTGAACCTTACCAGGAATTTAAGCCTCAGGATTCTGTTTCCCCTCTCCATGGTGCTCTTCCTCCACATCTCTCTGCGCTAAATCAGTGTTCCATCTTGAAAAACTCATTCAGGAAAACTCTTTTGACTCTCAGTCCCCTGCTTACCTTCTTCTCACCATTTCCACAAACACGGTCACTTCCAGGGCACTTTGTATACTGTCCGCCACTGCTGGGTGCTCACAGCTTTCCCCCATTTCCTCTCTCTCCTTCATCTCTACCTGCAGCATCCCGTGGACAACCAGTGAGAGGTCAGGGCGGAGGAGCAGGTACAGGATCTTCATGGCTGCTGCCTCCTCCTTGGGTCTTCAGCAGAGCTGCAATGGTGTGATCACCCTAAGGCATACTGGGACAGGCCAGGATGCCCTGCTTGTGGGCAGGGATTCCAGAGAGAGGACCCCACACTTCATCCTCGGTTATGACATATGCTTTGGTGTTGATGGCAGCATGCCCTCAACGGCAGGAGAATTGGCTGTGCTGCAGTTGGCCTTGGGGCCACGGCAATGCTGCAGTGCCCCAAGCAGGCTGGGTTCTATATAGTTCAGTGCTCGTTGTGGGTTGGACACCGGCCCCCAGCTGTGTCTGCTTGCTGGCATCCAAGTGCGCCTGGCGCCTCCAAGGCTTGGGAGTTGCCCCTATGGCTGTTGGGCTTCTCCTGTGGGGGTGCTGGGGCTGGCCCTGCTCCCTCCCTGCTGCAGGGCCAGAGGCTGAGGGGCCTCCTGGGGCTGTTGCAATCAATGGCACCGTTGTCCCCATGCAGCACCTCTTGTGACACCCGCGGCACAGCGGCACCGGGCTGGGCAGGAGAGGGATGGGATGGGCAAGGCAGAGTGATTCATGCTGGGAAGAGGAGAAATGAGGAAAACATTTCCTTCTTTTTGTTCTCTCATTTTATCAGTTCTTCAAATACCCAGAGTGGGATGATGAAGGTCACACTGAATACTGCAGTCGTGCTCTGTTTTGTATGGTGAGAGGAAAGAATTACCTCTCATTTCACCTCAACAGCCTTGTCTGCATAGTTTGTAGAGAAGAGGGAACAAATAAAATTTCAGGTTTAGCACAGGGGAAGGAAAGGCCACAGCAGGCAGGGTTGATATGAAGATCCCTCACCAAACTATCCAGTTCTAGAGAACAATGTCAACAGAAAGGTTTTGGTGCTGTTCTCTCCTCACAAGTATAAATTGACCAGAGCAAATGGCCACAAGCAGAACCAGAGAAGGATTCAGTTGGGTATTAGGAACAGTTTCTTTGCAGAATCAGTAATCAGCATTGGGACAGCCTGCCCAGGGCAGTGGTGGAATTACCAGCTCTGGAGTACTTAAAAGCCATCTGGATGTGGCATTTAGGGACTTGTTTTAGTGGTGGACTTGGCAGTGCTGGGGCAGTGGTTGCACTCAATGAGCTTGAAGGGCCTTTCCAACATCACTAATTCTATGACTCTCTGATTCCTGGGAGAGAAAGCTGTCCCTGAGCAGGCAGGGTCCCCAGCTACTCTTATACCCACAAGTACACGGACTCACACATGTAGTGAACCATTCAAACACCAGTGCTCGAGGTTTGCTTTGCAGACAGGGAGAGGCCCCTGCCTTTCATGGACCAGAGAATTGTCACCCCAGACTGCCCGAGATGGGCAGAGATGCCAGGACATTCTGCGTACTCCCATGGCCAAACAAATGTTCATGTGGTCATTTCCACAGCAATGGCACCTTTCCACTGGTCATCCAGCCCAAGATGTGAACACCTTCCTCCTGCCCCTGTCTGCTGGGATGGGGTGTGGAGCAGCACAAGCACAGCAGGGAGGGCTGTGGTGCTGGAACAGGACAAMGAGGAGCAGCAGGGACAGCTCCTGTGGGTCACCATGGCCATGCCAACTCAAGGGACACAGACCCCAGCACAGCTGTGCACATGGAGCTGAGGCTGTCAGGGACAAGGAACATCTGGGACTGGCAGGACAAGCACAGGAATCCCAATTCCCCCAGAGGGAGCATCAGCAGGGCAGCCCCAGCACAGGCACCCCAGCCAGCCTGGCCCAGCAGGCAGAGCCAGGCTCAGCGTCCCCAAAGCACGGCCAGGCAGGAGCATCCCCAGGGACACAGGCACTGCTCAGCCCCAGCTCCATGCCCAGGGCCTTCTGCTGCCACCAAGGCAGRGGCAGCCCCAGGGCCAGCAGGCACAGCAGCCCTGCAGCAGCAGCAGGACACACAGACACGGCCCATTGTTCAAGGTTGTGATGGGGCTTGGAGAAACCTGCTGATTAGGGGAGGTGTCCCTGCCCATAGGTCATGGAGTGGATAGGAGTATGGTCTTTCAGGCCCCGTCCAACCCAAATCACTCTCTCATTGCTGATCCTGTCTGTCTCCCCCAGGACCGCACTGGTTCCTGTGCTGCATCCTACCAGTTTCCTTGTGCCCAACCCAAAGGATTTCCTTTGCTTTGCCCCACAGCCCGGTTTGCTCGCGCTTGTGCGCGGGTTATTTTGTCACAAAGAGGTCTGTTGCATTTTAGGGACAAACGGTGCCATTGATCGCAACTTATGCCCCCAGTTTGAGGCCCCTCAGCCTCTGGCCCTGGCAGCAGGTTGAGGGAGCTGTGCAGCCCAGCACATTCCCACAGGCTCATGGGGCACTCCCGCCCTTTTGTGGCCCAGGGCCATTGTGCCAAGCTAGCAGCAACTGGGGTGCCTGTCTTACCCCACCAGCACTGCCTATTAAATCTCCAGCCTGCTTGGGGTCACTGCTGCATTGTCTGCTCAGAAGGCCAGCTGCACACAGCCATTCCCTTGCCTTTGCTGCGCCTCAACACCTAAAAGACCTTGGCACCGAGTGAGTGTGGGTCTTTCTTTGGAATTCTTGCCCCACTCAGGCGTTCCTGCCTCTCCCCATTGCCTGGTTTTCCTTTTTGCAGACTCTGTGAAAGCCCAGGAGAAGCACAGCCATGAAGATCCTGTTCCTCTCTCCCCCTGATCCTCTCTGTGGGTCCAGAAGCGGCAGTTATAAAAGATGGAGAAGGAAAGGGAAAGCCGTGAGCACCAGCTCTCATGAATTCCAGTGTACTGAAACCTTGTTTTGTGAGAATTGATGAGAAGTTAAAGTGGGAGCTGGGGCCGAAGTTTCCCTGAATGAGTTCCAATGGACTATCTGATTTGGGTTGAGAGAGCCCATGAAACAGTAAGCCTTGGTTGTTTCGGTTGGGGTTCAGTACATCCAATGTGACATAATCCAAGCTCCCAAGTCCTTTCTTGCTCAATCCTCAGGCAGAGGTGGAATGAGCTGCAGACAGCCTGCTCTCCTCAACCTTTCATGGTGGTCCTTTCGCTCTTCTTGCTGGTGGTTTTTTGCCTCCAGGTTTGGGTGTACAGGGACCTTCTCAGGTGAGACCACATTGCAATTGGAGATGCGGCTGGGGGGGATTGGTTGCTGCACCCTTCTCTTGGTCTGTGAATATTCACAAGCTCCAGGAGCATCAGCCTGTCTGTAAACCACAGTCTAGACCTCTCAGATATTTATTTAATTTGTTCCGTGTCTTTCCCTTTGGAACAGGAAATGCACGTGGTTGCAGGGCAACGAGGCGGATTTCTGCTTTATAGGCGTTTCTTGTTGCCCCTTTACGCGTTTTGTTTGAGACTTGTTCAGGAAGCCTCTTCTGCCTGCAAGAAGGTAAAGACCCAGTCTTTGGCTGTTGACCTTCCTCTTTTTATCTCAGAAATAATCTGTATCCAGTGCCTTTCCAGTGTTAAAATTCATATAAAGTATTCTTCTCAGCATTTTTGCTCTGAGACAGATGCACAAGAAGGGAAGTATAGTTTGTAGGGTTGGATCTCCTGTCATGGTGGTGGCTACAGCATTTCCTCCCTCATCAGCCAGGGCCTCCCCAGTGTCCAGCGGCCTCATTCAGTTTCTGCAGGAGGCGCTGAATCCTCAACCACCAAAGAGATACAATTCCCTGTCCCTGGGCAGCCACTGAGGACATGAACCCAATCCTGCTGATCTGCACAGCCCGGAGCCAGGCGCTTGCCAGCACTGAAATAGGCCCAGCTCACCTGGCTGCACTAAGACTGCACTACACTCCCTGAGCGTGACTCTGCTGCATCCTCACCCTGGCCATTGCGAGGGCAGCGGAGAGCGTGCAAGGAAGTTACGCCACAGGTGATGTCTGTCTGATCTTTCTCTCTTCGGGTTCCATGGGATGAACTCATTAATTCCAAAGCAGGACAGCCCCCGCTCTGGGCGGTCCCTGAATCCACGCTATCCCTCGCTGAATGTCCCCATGTGCGTATGTCCCATATCGCTGATTGTCGTCCCTCATGCCTGATGTCCCTGCCCTCGGTTCTCGCATCTGTCCATGCCCAGCTGGCATGGGGCAGCAGCTAGTGCAGCTGCTCTTTGCTTGGGTGACTGCTGGGCTGCGTGAGCCCTGTGCGTGGCCAGCCCCGTGTGCGTCTTTGGGGCTAGGGGCTGTGCTTTTCCCACGCTTGATAAAGACGAGCACTTTTTGGCATTGCAGGGCGTGGCCGTGTCTGTGTGTCCTTGCTGCTGCTGGAGGGCTTGGTTGGGAGCAGAAGGTACCCTGCCTGGTGCACTGTAGCTCTTCCCTCTTCAAAGGAATTATCCCCATAGCAGTTCTGATGGTGGAATTATAAACCTCTAAGAATATTTGGAAGTTCCAACCATTTCCCAGCATTGCCAACCCCCAACACTAAACCACGAGTCACAATGAAGTGTCACATCCCTAGCTCAGCTTTTTCAATCCCTGCAGGAATAGGTGACCTTCCCTTGTGGCAGCATGTCCCAAACAGCCATCACAATTTCTCAAAGAAATTTATTCCTCATACCAGTCTCAATCCTTCTCCTGCTGCTATTCTAGACCATTTCTTCTGGTTCTTCAATTGTTTACCTGGGGACCAGGACTGATCCCAGAATCTGTCTGCATGCCATGGCTTTAGCCAGACCTGGAGGATTTGGTGAGGGATGTTTCAGATCCATCCCTGCCTACCTTGGCTTTCTTCAGCTGCTCTACCTGTCTGGCACTGACTTCTGTGTGGCTGTCTCCCTCAGAGCTCCCTTTCCTTCGCACTGAACGTGCTGCTTCCCCCAGCCCATGGGCCCTCTTCTCTTGGGCCCAGAACACTCTGGAGCCTAGACTGATGGAGGTGTGAAAACGATAGTGCTCAGGGCGTTACCAAGGCCACAGGGGAAGCTCAAAGTGGCTATATAAGGGAGGAAGGGAATATTTGTTGCTGTATCTCTTGATCTAACTTCCGAAAAGAAGCTGTTGGTGTTGAAAATGAGCTGGCACAACCTTTCTCCCTCAAAGCACAAAGTGCTGAGCACTCGACTGCTGAATATTCATTCAGATTCTTCCACATCCCACTGCTGAGGTATGGTGAAAGATAAAAATGGGAGGACACAAGGAGGAAACCATTTCTTTCATTTCTTCTACTCTCACACACCAACCACCTCTCTGTGTTCCATTTTCCATCCCTCTCTCTGCCCATCCGTTTGCGTGCCGCGAGTGTTCGCTGGGTGTCACAAGAGGGTTTGCCTATTTGGGGGACAACTCTTTTGGTCTGCCATCTTGATTGCAACAGCCCCAGGAGGCCCCTCAGGCCCTGGCCTTGCAGCAGGGAGGATGCAGGGCCAGCCCAGCACCCCCATTCAGCCATGGGGCACTCCCGCCGTTGGCCCAGCCCCTTGTGCCAGCAGCAGCACCTTATAGGGCCTTGTCCATACCCACCAGGCGAATTGCTATAAACCCACCTGCTTTGGGCAACTGCCAGTCATTGCTCTGGCCCTTAAGTGTCCATCTCACACGTCATTTCCCTCATATGCCTTTTGCCTGCTGCCTCAACAACCAAAGCTTTGTCACCTATTGGGTTGAGTGCTGTGGTCTCGTACTTGGATCCTGCCCACTCAGGGGTCCTGGCTTCTCCTCCCATTGCCTTGTGTTGTCCCCTTTGCAGCTCTTGTTGAAGGCCCAGAGAGCAGGCTAGCTCATGAAGATCCTGTTCCTGGCTCCTCCCCCTGATCCGTCCTGTTTGTTTCAGGGTTTGCTGACCATTTTAAGAAGTTGAAGGAGGGAAATGTGGAAAATATGACCTGCCAGAGAGGGGGATATTCAAGTGTCCCTGGAAGTGACTGAGTTTGTGAATGATGGTGATTGGTAAACAGGGTCCCATGATGGATTTTCTCGGACATTCCACTTGGATTATCGTGTTGGATGGTATGATGATCCGCAGGTAGACATAGACAGGGATGTGGGGTGTGGAGGAGTCCCTGCCTGCCATGCAGGACTTGCATAGCCCACCCTGCTTTCTCCTGGATTATTGCTGCAATAGCTTGTTGTCTGCTTTCTTTCAATGGAAACAGGGAATGCAGCTCAAATGCAGGCGTCGAGGGGGATTCTGCAGCTTTGACGGGCCTGCATCTCCCCAGACAAAACCCCATTGGAAGATGTTCATTTCAGTCAGTCGTTGCTGCATGAACAGGTAAGGACAAGATTCCCTGCCTGAAGAACACAATTGTTCTGGTTTTTTCCACATGTGATCTCTTCCTAAATTTTTCAATTCTAACCCTGAATTAGTGAAGTAACCTTAAAGAGAGATGTACAAACTATTGAGAGGTTTGGAGCTGGCTCTGAGTGAAGAGCTTGCAGCAGGCTTCCAGGGTCCAGCCCCAGGACTACTCGCCCCACTTCAACCAAAGCCAACCAAGAGGGAAATATTCCTTGTTCTTTGGCAGCCAGGATGAAACATGATCCAGGTTCTTGTTGCACCTGCACAGCCCTGGAGCCAGGGCTGCCAGAGCATGAGATTAGTCCAGGCCCAACCTGGCTGCACTAAGTTGGACTGCACCTCACCTCTTCCTCGAGGCCTGATCTCTGCGCACCTCACCTGGGAATTTGCAGGGCAGGGGAGACCAGTTGCTCAGGGGAAAGTTTCACCAGCTTGATTTTAATGTGCTCTTGTCTGTTTTCCTTCTTTACCAGCCGCTTGTTTGAAATACCCTAAGAATTGCAAAGCATGACATTGGCCCTCGCTTTCTGGTCTGTGCTGGACCCATCTGCTGATGTCTCCATGTGTCTGATTTGCCCCTGCCCTCGGTGGCTTGTGCCGTTTGGCTCCAGCTGGGGCTGGCAGCAAGCAGTGGGCAGCTGGCTCCTGCTGGGTGCTGCTGGGCCCTGGAGCCCTGTGTGTGCCAGCCCCCGTGATCTTGTTTTGGGGCAGGGGCGCTTTTCCTGCCTTGAATAAAGAACGAGCAACTTTGGCAATTGCAAGGCTGTGGTGTTTTCCTGTGTTCCTGCTTGTGCTGCTAGGGCTGCTGTGCCTGCTGCCCCTTGGGGTGCCAGTGGCCTGGTGCAGCAGAAGGCCCGCTGGGCATTGGGAGCTGGGGCTGAGCGCACCTGTGTCCCTGGGGATGCCTCTTGCCGGCCGTTGGCTTTTTGGGGACAGCTGAGGCCTGGCCCCCTGCCTGCTGGCCAGGCTGGCCTGGAATGCTCTGGTTGGTTGCTGCCCTGGCAGATTGCTCTTCTCTGGTGAAATTGGGATCCTTATCTTCTGGTCTCCTGGTTATGGGTGTCCCTCTTGTCTCCCAACAGCCATGGCTTTTGTGCATATGGCTGTGCTGGGGGATCTTCTGCTTGCGCCCGCCTTGGTTTCCCACCCAACCCATCCCCAGATTATCCTGGAGTTCCCACCACTCTGTGTACTTGGGGTCCTCCATCTTTCCTTCAGCTTGTCCTTGGCTGCAGGTTTCTGCATTGCGTAATCCCTCTCAGTTCTTCCAGGCCCCAAAGCACAATTCCTCTACCAGCCCCACAGCCTCTGTTCCCTTTCGCTCATAGCTTTCTTGACGAGCTCTGAATCTTCCTGCAGACCCTGGAGATCCTCAGGACATTGCCCTTCAAGGAGAAACAGGTTCCCCAAAGGCTGCCTGTACGAGCACTCCAAGGTGGTGATGTCCTCCGAACTGGTCACTTTGGCTACAATCTGAAAAAATGTCCCATAAATATCTCCAATCAGGGCAAACAGCCAGGTGTCTTCTCCTCTCTGGCAAAGCTCAGATTGGTGTTATCATCCTTCACTTTCCTAAGGCCAGTGGTTCTCAGCCATTCCTGTGAGTTGCAGGCCCAGCCCTGCAGTGGAACAATTAAATTGGATGTTTGGGGCTGGCCCTGCCCTCCTCCCTGGCCTGCAGGGCAGAGGCTGAGGGGCTCCTGGGGCTTTTGGTTGCAATCTAAATGGCAAAAAACCGTTGTCCCCATAGCAACAAACTCTTGTGGACAACCCGCCGGCACAGGAGCACCGCGGCTGTGGCAAGGAAGAGGATGGGATGACCAGGTAGAGGTGGGTTTGGTGTGGGAAGAGTAGAAATGAGGCACAATGCTTTTCGCTCCTTGTGGTTCTCCCATTTTATCTGTTTCTTATACTCAAGAAGGTGGTATGATGGAACGATGCATGAATGAGATATTGCAATCGTGCGCTCAGATTGTTGCTTTGAGGGGCAAGGTTTTGCCACTCATTACCACCAAGAGTTCTCTGTGGGGAGTTTTGGAAATGAGAATGGAGAAAGAAATAAAAATTTTCCTGCCACTCCTCTTGCTCCTTATACTTCCCCCCATGTGCCTTGTGTGTAAGTCCTGAGCTCGTTTTCCACCACCTCCCATCAGTCTGCTCCAGATGTTTTCTGGCCCACGGAGCCCCTGCGGCTTGGGGAAACAGCACTCAGTGGCAGATGGGAAAGGGAGCTTGAGGAACAGCCCCAGAGTCAGTGCGGGCAGGACATGGTTGAGCACAGCTGAAGGAAAAGCCAAGGGGTAGGCAGGATGATTTCTGAACATCCCTCACCAAAATCCCTCCAGGTCTTGGCAAGCTCCATGCAAGTGGCAGACAGTTTTCGGGGTTAGTCCCTTCTCCTGTGTAACAGTTTGACAGACCAGAAGAAATGTCTCAAATGCAGCAGGGAAGATTTACTCGGGGTAATGAGGAATAATTTTCTTTGCAGAAATTGTGAGTTTTTGGGACAATGAATGCCCAGGGCAGTCACCAATTCTTCAGGGAATTGGAAAAGCTGAGTGGATGTGCACTTGTGCTCATGTTTCTTGTGTTGGGGATTGGAGTTCCTGGGGAATCGGTTGGACTCCAATATTTCTTAGAGGTCAATTCACCATCAGAAATGTTATGGGTCTTGATTCTTTGAGAGGAAAAGTCTTCCAGAACCACGGCAGTGTGCCCCATCTGCTTCCAACCACCAGCCCTGCAAGCAGCAGCAAGGACACACAGACACGGCCAGCCCTGCATGCCCAAGGTGGCTTCCGCTCTTTTATTCAAGCTGGGAAAAGCAGCCCCTGCCACAGAAAGACACCGGGGCTGGCACCACCAGGGCTCCAGCCAGCAGCACCAGCAGGAGCACCTGCCACTGCTGGCTGCCAGCCCAGCTGGGCAACGGCACAAGCCACCGAGGGCAGGGGAGACATCAGGCAATGGGGGAACTCAGCACATGGGATCAGCAGATGGTGTCCAGCAGACCAGAAGCGAGGGGCAATGGTCCTTTCTCAAGGAATTTTCAGGTTTCATCCCCAGGCTACTGTAAGAATAGGCAGACAAGCATATCAGCCTGGTGTACTTTCCCTGCCACTGTCCCCTGCCTGCAGATGGCCAGGGGTGAAGGGTTGCAGCAGAGTCCAGGCTCAGGGGGAGGTGAGGGTTGCCAGTCCTTAGTGGGCAGCAGGTTGGCCTGGGCTATCTCATGTGCTGGCAGCCCTGGCCTCCAGGGCTGGTGCAGGTGAAGCAGACCTGGATTCCAATGTCCTTCAGGGTGCTTGCCCAGGGACAGGGAGTGGTTTCTAGTGTTTCCCTCTTTGGTGGCTTTGGTGGATCCCATGCAGCAACGTAATGAGCCCTCTGGACTGGGGCAGAGTGGGGAGGTTCTGGCTGATCGGGAACTGTTGCTTGCCTCTTCTCAGGGTATCATTTCACAAGGAACCTTGCCTTCCCTCCCCTCCTTTCTGCCTTCCAATCCTCGGGGCAACCAACCTTTAAGCTATCTCAAAGGGCCTTCACAAACACCTTCTTTCCTCCACTACATAGCTTTTGGAATTCCAAAACTTACTTTTTGCAGCAAAAGAAGAACGTGGAGCATCTTCCTATAATGACAAAGGGGAACCTGCACTTCACAAAGCCACAGTACCCATTTTCTCGCTGACATTCTTCCCTGTTTGTTGGCTCCAAGGAGGATCCTGCTCAGTGAAAGASGMCAAAGWGAGTTTGGCATAAATGTCAAAAATGTGTCTGGTTCCAGAGCAGCTGCTGCTGGCTCTGAGTCCTAGTCTTGTATGGGAACTGAACACCAAATACACCATTTTAAACTCTCCAGTCAAGAGCTCATTTTTTCTACAACAATGTGTSCATGTGGGGAAAGACAGASGGGAGGATCAGCAGYATGTACAGGASRTGCMGTGCTGGATCCTCAGCTGCCCAGACCTTCCTCACAYCAAATCCCTCCCAAATGTTATAAATACCTGAGAATTGTGGTCYCTTACCAYGACCWGGAAAACCCCTCAGSTGGGGGCTCCCACCTCAGCCYTCTCCCCTCTGTCCCTCTCACCTGCAGCACTGTGCACCAGCAGGAGGAACAAGGGGAAGAGCAGYTAGAGGATCCGCATGGCTGATGCCTGTCCTGGGTCTTCTTGGGGCTGCAGAGGGAACACACCAAGAAGCAAAGCAGGGTCAAGGATTTAGGGGAATCTTTTTGCTTGTAGACATCAAGCTAAATGAGGTCTCATCCAATGCTGTCCATTGCCCAAGCCACCCAAAGCTTGCTGCCCAAATACGCTGCACAATCCCCTGAAGTCAGGAAAGTCTTCCCAGCTCCACCTTCAAGTATCCATCCTCAACTCCAGATCATTCCCAGGATTCCCAGCCAGCCCAGTCGCCATCCCTGTGCAGCACTGACCCAGGAAGGAGCAAGAGGGCAGGGAAGGGTCTTGGTGGGCTGGAAGTGACTCCCCAGTGACCTACCTGAGAACGGTGTTGGTTCAGAGCACACCAAGGTCTGTCTGTAACAAACCAAGCTGGAATCTCTTGTGTGAAGAGTCCAGCTCAGGGAGTGTCCCTGTGCCCCAAGCAGGCTGGGTTTATAGCAGTGCTGGTGGGTGGGACAGGCCCCAGVTGCTGCTGCTGGCACAAGTGGCCTGGGCCAAGGCGGGAGTGCCCCATGGCTGTGGGGGTGCTGGGGCTGGCCCTGCTCCCTCCCTGCTGCAGGGCCAGAGGCTGAGMGGCCTCCTGGGGCTGTTGCAATCAATGGCACCGTTGTCCCCATGCAACACCTCTTGTGACACCCGCGGCACAGTGGCACCGGGCTGTGGGGCCAGCAGGGAAATCCTTGGGATGGGCACAGGAACTMGTGGGTGCAGGCACAGGAACCAGTGCAGTCCTGGGGGAGCAGAATCCCTCTTTCATGGGCTCATAGGATCAGCAATGGAATGGCTAGGGTTGGAAGGGGCCTAAAAGATCATCTCATTCCAAACCCCAACCATGGGCAGGGACACCTTCCACTATCCCAGGATACTCCAAGCCCCATCCAACCTGGCCTTGGACACTTCCAGTGATCCAGGGCAGCCACAGCTTCTCTGGGCAACCTGGGCCACAGCCTCACCACCCTCGCAGAGAAGGATTCCTTCCTAACATGTTTGATTTAAAACCTCTCGAGAGAGGAGAGAGAGCGTCGCTCTCCTTTCCTTTGTCTTCCTATTATGATTGAACACCAGCGGTGTGTGAAGGTAAATATTCACAGACTATGAACAAGAAAAAGATTTGAACATGGAGAATTCTGATTAGAGCGGAATCGAGCTGGGGGTTGGCTGGATCGGCTGCCCAATGGCAGGGGGAGATAACAGGGTTCTCAAGGCGTTCAGATAAAGTGAGAGCAACACCAGGATGAGATGACAAGGTTCTGGTAAACCAGGTGATCAAGCAAACCATGCCTCCTAAGCAACCCCAAGGTGAAGAAAATACAAGCTTGGACTGCAGCCATACACTTGTGAATCCAGCGATTGATGCCAGCCATGGCCACTGGAGAGTGACAGTCCTGCAGGCAGGAGGGTCGTTGCCATGTGCCCAAGTGGCAAGCATCCTTCTCACAGGGTTTTGGCAGAGCAAATCTGGTCATCCCCAAACACAAGGGCAAGGTGCTGGGGATGCAAGGGGAATCATCTTGGCATTTTTTCTGCTTCACAACCCTGAGAGTGAAACCACAGTGACAGGTGACAATCATTAAAAATGTGGGAGAGGATTCTGGATTTCAGCAGAGCATGAGGACCACCCATACCAACATTACATGGGTGGGTTCACTGGAGTGTTCTTGAAGGGACATGAAAAGAAGGTTCCACTCTGTGCCTCAGTAGAAGATTGCTGCTGGTTCTCATGAGCAGGTCTGTGTGGCATGTGTCCCTGTGATATGTCCCCTGTGTCCCATGCATTGTCCAGCAAACCACAGCAACTCAGGGTCTTACACAAGGCAGAGATGAAAAAGGCCCTGGGTTGGGGAATCCTTGTCAGACGTGTCACACAGAGGAAAACAAGCCTCCCTTTTCTCTGGTGCAGCGGGAGAAAATGGGAAAAGGAACTGGTTGGCTACTTGTGACTCCAGCCTGGCCTCTTCGGTCTTCCCCCCACAATGCTGCAGGCAAGCAAGCAGCAAGATAATAATGAATTGAATGATACAGAAAAATGGCAGAATTTTAAGTGATGCTACAGTGAAGCTCTGCTGTGGTATAACTTAGTATCCATATAGTTATAATGCCATAGAAAGAGAAGCACAGCAAATATTTTTAATTCAGGCATTTACTCCATCTAGCCTCAGAGTCCTTCATCTGAGTACTCCTGTGGCTGTGCATGCTCCGAGGTTCATCGCTGCCATTTGTTTAAGGGAATGCCTCCTCGCAAGGTTTTCAGCATGGGGCGGGGCTGCGACCTTGGAACAAAAGCTGTGAAATTTTAAGGAGTGAGCTTTGCCCACTATGTCACACAGTTCCAGTCATGTTCTTTCTGCTCCATGGCAGTAGGGTCCAGAAAAAAGAATGATATCTGGGCCTATAAACACGCAGGACAATGTTCCTGTTCCCCCAAGGGAGGATCTGCAGGGCAGCCCCAGCACAGGCACCCAGCCAGCCTGGCCCAGCAGGCAGTGCGAGGCTCAGCGTCCCCAAAGCACGGCCAGGCAGGAGCATCCCCAGGACACAGTGCGCTCCAGCCCCAGCTCCATGCCCAGGGCCTTCTGCTGCCACCAAGGCAGTGGCAGCCCCAGGGGCAGCAGGCACAGCAGCCCTGCAGCAGCAGCAAGGAACACAGAACGGCCCAGCCTGGCAATGCCAAAATGCTCGTCTTATTCAAGCTGGGAAAAGCGCCCCTGCCCAAAGACACCGGGCTGGCACCAAAGGCTCCAGCCCAGCAGCACGCCAGCAGGAGCAGCTGCCAACTGCTGCTGCCAGCCCAGCTGGGCATGGGACAGGAATGGAGGAGGAGGGGCAGGGGACATCACAGATGGGGACATCAGCAGATGGGGACATCAAAGTGATTCAGGAGCCAGAAGTGAGGGCCATGTCCTGCTTGGCAATTTCAGGTTTTCAAACCCCAGAGTCTGAGGAAGAAAAGGCGACAAGCACATCAGCTGGTGTAACTTTCCCTGCCACTGTCTCCCTGCCTGCAATGGCCAGGGTGAGGTGCAGCAGAGTCAGGCTCAGGGGAGGTGAGGTGCAGTCCTTAGTGCAGCCAGGTTGGACCTGGGCTATGTCAGTGCTGGCAGCCCTGGCTCCAGGGCTGTGCAGATGCAGCCAGACCTGGGTCATGTCCTCAGTGCTGGRGATAGACTGTAAAGCCTTCACTCTTTGGTGGCTTTGTTCAGGCCTCTGCAGAGCCTGAATGTGGTTCTGGGCACTGAGGAAGAGTGGGGAGGCCCTGGCCCACTGGAGGCTCTTGCAGCCCCAGTGAGGGGGGATCACATCCTCAAGGTCTATCCCCTCCCTCCTTCTGCATCTCTATCAAAGCATAAATGCTGCAGAGTATTTATCATGAGGTATCTATTGCCAGTGTCAGGTTTATGTACAATATCACGAGCGAGACAGCACTGCTGAGGAACATCTCTCGAGCTGTTTATTTTCCAGCATCAGTCTCATTGCATGGTCATGACAATGGGAAGATGCCAGCAGCTCACATCCTCGGTAGCAGACAAAGAACTCAATGTTACAACCCACTTAAAAGTTTTTTGACCAATCACACAAAGCAAGAGCGTATTGACAGAGTTTTTTCCAGCCATTATAAGCACATGTATCTTTGGTTAAAACAATGCTTGCTTATTTTGAATAAAATACCTGTTTGTAATCCTTAAAACACAARGCACAGAGCTCCATTATTAAGATTAGAACTTTCTAATATCTTCCTCAATACATTTTTCTGAATCTTAGGAAGTTATTCTAGCCAAGCATTAATACACAGACAATTGTTTTATTTGTCCTAACTAAATCTTGTATCACTTTTCAGCTGAGAACTCTTATGGCGACTGCATAGCTCTAAATTTTATTTCTCCTGTTCCTAAGGACTGCCCTTTACAGCTTTCCCAAAACCCTCTAAATTTAAGGATTCCCACATTGTCAAGATAGAAGGTAGTAACATATATTTCTGAGGAAAATGGAGGAAAATATAACTTCAGCCAAAAATCTGGGCCTTACCTTCTGCAGCACACAAGGCTTGGTGAACATCTTCCAACTAAACGTGTACCTCGAGGACAAGAACGCCTATAGCAGAATCCCCTCTGTAGTCGCCTGCACACACGTGCACTGCCTGTTCCCATGGGGAAAGACACAGGGAACAATTAAAGTAGAAATCTGAGAGGTCAGACTTTGGTTATTGACAGGCTGATGCTCCCTGGTGCTGGTGCATTTCAGACCAAGAGAAGGGCTCACATCCAATCCCCCCACAGCCACATCTCCAATTGCAATGTGTCTCACCTGGAAGGTCCCTGTCCCTCTAAACTGGAGGCACAGCAGAGCAGAGAGTAGAAAGGACCAACATGAGGTTGAGGAGGAGCCAGGCTGTCTGCCAGCTGCATTCCTACCTCTGCCTGGACCAGCAGAGCTGGCAGGCTGGGATTTGTCACATTCCACATCCCTGACCCCAGAATAAGCCAGGATTCTGTTTCCATGGGCTCTTTCCAACCCAAATCAGTGTCCATCTGAAAACTCACTCAGGAAAACTCTTTGACCTCAGTCCCCTGTTACCTTCTCATCATTCCCACAAACACGGTCACTTCCAGGGACACTGAATTCCCACTGCTGGGTGCTCACATTTTCCCCCATTTCCTCTCTTCCCTTCTCACCTGCAGCACCCTGGACAACCAGGAGGATCAGGGGGAGGAGCAGGAACAGGATCTTCATGGCAGCTGCCTCTGCTGGGCCTTCACAGAGCTGCAAAGGAAGACCAAGGTAATGGGGAGAGGCAGGACCCTGAGTGGGCAGAATTCCAGAGAGAGAACCCACATCACCTCGGTGACAAAGCTTTGGTGTTGAGGCAAGCAGCAAAGGCAAGAGGAATGGCTGTGTGCACGATGGCCTTGGGCCAGGCAATGCTGCAGTGCCCAAGCCAGGCTGGGTTTATAGCAGCTGCTGGTGGGTGGACAGGCCCCAGTTGGCTGCTGCTGCACAAGTGGCCTGGGCCAAGGCGGGAGTGCCCCCATGGCTTTGTGGGGGTGCTGGGGCTGGCGCCTGCTCCCCCTGCCCTGCTGCAGGGCCAGAGGCTGAGGGGCCTCTGGGGCTGTTGCAATCAATGGCACCGTTGTCCCATGCCAGCACCTCTTGTGAACACCCCGGCACAGGACACCGGCTGTGGAGCCAGCAGGGAAATCTTGGGAGGCAAGGAACTGGGTGGGTGAAGAACACCAGGGACATGTGGGACTGGCAGGAGCCAGGATAAGGATCCCAATTCCCGAGAGGGAGCATGTGCAGGGCAAAGCCCCAGCAACAGGCACCCAGCCAGCCTGGCCCAGCAGGTCAGTGGCCAGGCTCAAGCGTCGCCCAAGAGCACGGCCAAGGCAGGAGCATCCCCAGGGACAAGCAGGGCGCTGCCTCAGCCCGCAGCTCCATGCCCAGGGCTTCTGCTGCCACATAGGCAGTGCAGCCCCAGGGCCCAGCAGGCACAGCAGCCTCTGCAGCGGGCAGGCCAGGAGCACACAACGAACGGCCCCGCCGCTGGCAATGCAAAGTGCTCGTCTTTTATTACAGGCCGGGAAAAGCGCCCCCTGCCCCGAAGACACCTGGGGTGGCACCACAGGGCTCCAGACCCAGCAGCACCCAGCAGGAGCAGCTGCCACTGCTGCTGCCAGGCCCAGCTGGGCATGGGACAGGAATGGAGGAACCGAGGGCAGGGACATCAGGAGAGGGGGAATCAGACATGGGCGACATCAGCAGAGTCCGGGTCCAGCAGGCACAAGCGAGGGCATGTCCTGCTTGGCACAATTTCAGGGTTTCATCCCCAGAGTCCTGTAGGAAGAAAACAGACACACACATCAAGCTGGTGTAACTTTCTCCTGTCAGTCCTCTCACCCGCTGCCCTTGCAATGGCCAGGGTGAGGTGCAGCAAGGCAGAGTCAGGCTCAGGGGAAGGTGAGGATGCCAGTCCTTAGTGCAGCCAGGTTGGGCCTGGGCTATCTCAGTGCTGGCAGCCCTGGCTCCAGGGCTGTGCAGATGCAGCCAGACCTCGGAGATGTTCCTGGTGCTGCCAAAGGACAGGGAATGTTTCCCTCTTTGGTGGCTTTGGTGAGTGGAGAGGCCCTGGCTGACCTGGACCTGCCGCAGCCCCACTCAGGGCAGCTCCAAACCCATCAAGGACTTTTCCGTTTTTTTTTTGGCGTTTTTCACAATTCACCATTGCAGGAGAGGATTTTCAGCTGTTGGCAAGAAGGAAATTTGTAACAGATCTTTCTAGGGAAAAAGAAGGAAACTTTCCCCAGCTAGGGTTGCAGAGCTTACCCTCTGCAGCAGATGGTCTGTCCTGTACATCTACCAATGGGCCTTGCAGGGGGGACACATCTCCCAAAGGAACAGTATCCTCTTTGCTGTTTGCATCGAAGTGCACTTCCTATTTCCACAAGGAAAGGCACCATTAAAGCAACAATCAGGGAGAGCAGTGTTGTTGTAGTCAGGCTGATGCTCCCCATGCATTTCAGGCCAAGGGCTCAGCTCCAAGCCCCCCGCAGTCACCTCTCCAATTATAATGTGTCTCACCTGGAAGGTCTTTGTGACCCTAAACTAGAGACACAGTGGAACAGAGAGTGGAAAGGACCAGTGTGAGGTTGAGGAAGAGCCGTGCTGGCTCCAGCTGTGCTCCCACCTCTGCCTGGAGCAGCACAGCTGCCAGGCAGGAAGGAACTCCTCACATCCCACATCCCTGTCCTGCCTGTGCCGTGATTTGTGTGACCTCTGATGTAAAGTCCTTGTCCAACCCTTACAGGGATCATCCCCTGGGGCAATGAGGATTTGGGACACAGTGGATGAACCCCTGGGTAAGAAGTATCTCCTCTGTACCCCAGAAAACCCCACAGTCCAAACACCCCATGGGGCCCTCTGCCATCCCTGTGCAGGGCAAGAGAACATACAGAGAATTCCAAACAGGAACAGTCGGGTGCAGGCTGGGACCCTGAAACCAAACCCCTTCTCAACCCACAGAACCAGCCAGGATTCTGTCTTCATGGGCTCTCTCCAACCCAAAGTGGTGGCTAGCTGGAAACWCACTTGGAAAACCCCTTTGATCTCAGTCCTGTTACCTTCTCATCACCCCCACAAACACAGTCACTTCCAGGGATATTGAATTACCCTGGTGGGTGCTCACACTTTCCTCCATCTCCCCTCTTCCCCTCTCACCTGCAGCACCCTGGACCAACAGGAGGATCAGGGGGAAGAGCAGGAACAGGATCTTCATGCTGCTGCCTCTCCTGGGTCTTCAGAGAGCTGCAGAGGGGACACCAAGGCAATGGGGACAMGCAGGATCTTGAGTTGGGCAGGAGCCTGTGGCTCAGCAGAGTACAGAGGGGCTGCCTCCAGCCACATCTGATCATGTTTCCCTTACCTTTCTCTAAAAACAATTCTCGGGTGTGTGCCTGCCTTCAAACCTTGGGAGTATTCCACTGTCTCAGTCTCTGGGAAATAACAGCCTTCCTCAAATTCAATTACCTTCCTCACAGATCTTCTCAAACCTTTTCCCAGAGCACAGACTGCAGATCTGCCACCCACTGTTGGTGACAAAATCAAAATACATGGCCAGTGAAATTTGGGAAATACAGAGYTAAAATTGCCATTGAAAGTTATGGCGATACAGGGCTGTCCCTCCTTAGGGCTTTATGTGTCAAGCACATACCCCAAACACCCTGACCAATCCCCTCTGCTTCCCTGGGATCACGAAAGTCCTCCCAGCTCAGGTTGGCAATGCCCATCCCCAATTCCAGAGCATTCTCAAGATTCRCAGCAAGGACATTGCCCAGCCCCACACTTGCTGCCCCTGCCCTGGCAGCACTGACCCAGGGAGCAGCCAGAGGGCAGGGAAATGCCCAGAAATGGGAACAGAAATCAACCTTTGCAGCTACTGAGAGCCTGAAATGATGGAAAATCTCTGTACTGATTTGGGAAAAGTGCCCTCCCTGTTTTGCTAAGGAAGTCCCCATTCTCCCAACAATGATCTCATCTCCCTCCTGCAGCACAGGCTCCAACCAAGTCTCTCCTGCACTTAGGAAACCAAAATTTATCTTTCCACAAGTTCTGGACMCATAGACTTCTATTAAGACTTTTATTCTCTTTCCCAGGCATCTCTGAGGGCCAAAGTTTTACACCTGGAAATAATTCCAGCAGTTTGTGCCTCAGGAGATTGTGCTCTGCTGGGCTTTGAGCTGAGACCCTGAGTGGGCAGAATTCCAGGGAAAAACCCCACACTCACCTTCCTGGAGAAGGTCTGGGTGTTGAGGCAGCAGCAAAGGCAAGAGGAATYGCTGTGTGCAGATGGCCTTGGGGCCAGGCAATGCTGCAGTGCCCCAAGCAVGCTGGGTTTATAGCAGTGCTGGTGGGTGGGACAGGCCCCAGRTGCTGCTGCTGGCACAAGMGGCCTGGGCCAAGGCGGGAGTGGCCCATGGCTGTGGGGGTGCTGGGGCTGGCCCTGCTCCCTCCCTGCTGCAGGGCCAGAGGCTGAGGGGCCTCCTGGGGCTGTTGCAATCAATGGCACCGTTGTCCCCATGCAACACCTCTTGTGACACCCGCGGCACAGCGGCACCGGGCTGTGAGGCCAGCAGGGAAATCCTTGGGGTGGGCACAGGAACTGGTGGGTGCAGGCACAGGAACCAGTGCAGTCCTGGGGGAGCAGAATCCCTCTTTCATGGGCTCACAGGATCAACTCTGCAATGGTTTGGGTTTAAAGGGACCTGAAAGATCATCTCCTTCCTCTCCCTGCCATGGGCAGGGACACCTTCCACAATCCCAGCTTTCTCCAAGCCCCATCCAAACTTGAACAGTTACAGGGATGAGGCAGCCACAGGTTCTCTGGTCAAACAGTGCCTGGGACCGTCCACCTTCACATGGAAGAATTTCTTCCCAATATCCCATCTAACCCTGCTCCCTGTCTTTGTGGAACCATTCCCTGTTCTCCTGTCCGCTTCCTATGGTTCTCCTCCTCTGATTGAAGAACCAATTGGCATGGGATGTGCAAAAACTCACACAATATGGAAAATAACTTTGGACACTGCAAGAACATCTGATTAGACAACAAGTCTGTGCACCTGCCATGTCAGGGGGATAAGCAGGGTTCTCTCTCTTGACTGTTCAGATAAAATGAGAGAAAACCCAGGATAGATGACAAGTTCTGTAAACCAAGGTGATCCAACAAAACTGTGCATATTTCTAATGCCAAGGTTACTGATGGTGGCTTTACTGGGAGAGTTTCTTGAAGGGACTCTGAAAAGGTTCCATTCTATGCCAGAGCAGCAGATTGCTGCTGGTTTCCAGTGAGCAGGGTCTGTGTCTGTGTCCCTGGATGTGTCCCTGTGTCCCTGGATGTGTCCAGTAAACCACAGCACCGCAGGGTCCCTACACAAGGCAGGATGACACAAAGTTCTGGGTTGGGAATCATTGTCTGAGGTGTCACAAGAGGAAACCAAAGCCTCCTTTTCTCTGGTGCAGGGGGAGAAGTGGGAAAAGGAACTGTTGGGCTACTGCTGACTCCAGCCTGGCTTCTCTGCTCTTCCCCTCCTGATGCTGCAAGGAGCAGTAGGAAGAATAATCATTTCTATCATCAAATGTATGGAAAGATGATGGATTTAAATGATGCTTCAGTGAAAATTTGCTGTGGATACTGAGTATTCCATAGGGACATAATACAGGTGAAAGATGACAAAGGAAACCTGGTGGTTCAGGTAATAATTTTACCTCTACCATGCTCATGAATCATGTGTGCGTACTCTATAGGTCTATGTAGTCATCAGTGACATCCTCCACACCACATCACGTTAAGGAATGGCTCCTGCTGCAGGTTTTGCAGCTGGGGCTGGGGCTGGGACCTTGGAACAAAGCTGTGGATATTTTAGGGATGAGGTTTTCCCACTGTGACCACAGTTCCCAGTGCATTTTTTTCTGCCATGGGAGTAGAGTCCAGAGAACAGAATGATATCTGGGCCTATAACACCAGGACAATGTTCCTGTTCCCCCAGAGGGAGCATCTGCAGGGCAGCCCCAGCACAGGCACCCCAGCCAGCCTGGCCCAGCAGGCAGTGCCAGGCTCAGCGTCCCCAAGCACGGCCAGGCAGGAGCATCCCCAGGGACACAGGCGCTGCTCACCCCAGCTCCATGCCAGGGCTTCTGCTGCCACCAAGGCAGTGGCAGCCCCAGGGCCAGCAGGCACAGCAGCCCTGCAGCAGCAGCAGGACACACAGACACGGCCCAGCCCTGCAATGCCAAAGTGCTCGTCTTTATTCAAGGCGGAAAAGCAGCCCCTGCCCAAAGACACCGGGGCTGGCACCACAGGGCTCCAGCCCAGCAGCACCCAGCAGGAGCAGCTGCCACTGCTGCTGCCAGCCCAGCTGGGCATGGGAAGGAAGGAGAACGGAGGGCAGGGGACATCAGGAGAGGGGGACTCAGCACAATGGGGACATCAGCAATGGTCCAGCAGCCAGAAGCGAGGGCCATGTCTGCTGGAATTCAGGCAAACCAGCCTCTGAAGAAAAACAGACAAGCACATCACTGGTGTAACATTTCTGCACTCTCTCCCCTGCCCTGCAATGGCCAGGGTGAGGTGCAGCAGAGTCAGGCTCAGGGAGGTGAGGTGCAGTCCTTAGTGCAGCCAGGTTGGGCCTGGGCTATCTCAGTGCTGGCAGCCCTGGCTCCAGGGCTGTGCAGGATGCAGCAGAACCTGGTCATGTCCTCAGTGCTGCCCAGGGACAGGGAATGTTTCTTCTTTGGTGGCTTTGGTGAGTGGGGAGGCCTTGGCTGTACTTTTTCCCCTTCAGCCCCACTCAGGGAAGCTCCAAACCCTCAAGAAAAGAACTTTTCCCTTCCTTCTTGAACATCTCTCTCAAAGCATAAATGAGGAGAATATTTATCATGAATTGTCAAGAAAGAAATATTAAACAGATTCTTCTCTGGGAAAAAGGGGGAACCTCTCCTCAGCCAGGAAATCCATATCTCACCTTTGCAGCAATCAGCGATGCTGAACATCTCCAATAGTTCTTAGAGGGGGGGACATCTTACAGAAGAACAAAATCCTCCTCTCTCTTTGCATTTGAAATCTACTCCGCTGTTTCACGGGGAAAGACACACAGAGAATAATTACAGCAATAATCTGGCAGAGCGGAGTGTGCTTGCAGTCCTGCCTGTGCCATGATTCATGGGGCCTCTGATGTGTAGTCCTTGTCCAGCCCTTGCAGGGATCATTCCTTGGGGAAATGAGGATTTGGGACACTCAGTGGATGAGCCACCGGATAAGAAGTGCCACTTTTGTGCCCCAAGAAACCCCCCTATCCAAACACCCCATGGGGCCCTCTGCCATCCCTCTGCAGGGCAAGAGACTCCTAAAGAGGAATAGCTGGGTGCAGGCATGGAGCCTCAAACCAAACCCTTCTCAACCCACAGAACAAGCCAGGTTTTTTTCCCATGGGGTCTCTCCTCCRCACATCAGTGTCCAGTTGAGAACTCACTCAAAAACCAGCTTTCACCTTGATACCTCCTTGCCTTCTCATCACTCCCACAAACTCAGTCACTTCCAGGGACACTGAATTGCCACTGGTACAGGCTCATACTTTCCCCCATTTSCCCTCTTCCCATCTCACCTGCAGCACCCCGAACCAACAGGAGGAGCAGGGGGAAGAGCAGGAACAGGATCTTCATGGCCGCTGCCTCTCCTGGGTCTTCACAGAGCTGCAGAGGGGACACCAAGGCAATGGGGACAGGCAGGACCCTGAGTGGTGCAGAAACCTGGGCTCTGTGATTCACCAAACTGTGGCTGCTTCCAGCCACAGCAGATGACATTTCCTCTACCTTTGTCTTTAAAACAATTCTTAGGTCTGTGCCACCCTTCAGTACCTGGGGAATTACGCTATGTCTTYGTCTATAGGAAATCAATGACCTAAGAGGATTCATTCCCATGACCTTCCTCAGAGCTCTTCCAAAGACCTTTCCCTAAAGCACAGACCTGAGGTCAACAGTTGCCAATTCAAACCAAATAAATGTCCAGTGAAATTTGGGAGAGGCAGATAAAATTGCTTTTGGAATTGCTGACAGCCTGAAATTATGGGAAATSTCTCTACTGCTGTGGGAATAGAATCTCCTTCGTTRCCAAYGGAAAGTCCCCATTCCCCCAGCAAAGATCTTGTCTCCCTCCTGCACCATCAAGGCACCATTCCACTCTCTCCTGTACTTAGGAAACTTCAGGTTCACTTCCCACAAGTTCTGGCCTCCTACACTCACCTGAAGGCTTTTATTCTCTTTCCAGCGTCGCGGTTTAACGAAGTCTGGTTTTCAGTTGGGGCATGGTCCACAGGCCACGGGGGTGGTTCCCTGTGGGGACGTGTAAGAGCCAATCAGCTGGCTAGTTTTGAGGATTGACACCCGATTCAACCACTTAAAAGAGTTGAACACGCCTCCATGAAGGCGCATTTGAAAATGAACAAAGGCCTGAAAAGCTCTTTTGGCCTCTGGCCTTTGAATAGGAAACTGGCCAGGCCTGGCAGGCCTCGTATGGGGCTGGCCTCATGTGGCCAGGCTGGCTTGGCCCACAGCAGGATGGGGCACAGCTGAGATTTCTGCCCTCTGAGGGGTGGTGAGCAGCTGCTAGATTTCTGCCCTCTGAGGGGTGGTGAGCAGCCTGCTGAGCCCCTCACCAGGGAGCTCGCCAGGCCCTGCCCTGATGGGGCAGCTTAGGCCCCTTCCCAGCAGGGTTGGGCCTCTTTCCCAGTGGTGAAAAATGCCAATCACTTGTTTTTAAAATTTTAAAAGATAATAGCAATAAAATGGTAATGAAAATAGTAATATAATCAGAGTAATAATAATTTGGACAATTTGAATTAGGACAATATGAGACAATAGAAACATAGGGTTATGGATGTCTGGGTACCTTTTTCTGAGCAACATAAGCCTGAAAAAGGACAGACGTTAACAGAGGATTAACCCTAAAAAGCAACAGCCTGTTGCATATTCATACACCTCATACATGATGCATAAATTCCATTCAAACACAGGATTCTGTCTGGTCAGTGTCAGCTTCTTCCTCTTAATCCTGACGGCGTCTTCATGGCTGAGCGAGGCTGGAAGAAGTCCATTTCTTCTGATAAGAGGGCAATAAATTCCTTTTCTCTGAAAGATTTAGGTGTCCTGTGGCTGCTATCTCTCTGTGAGTCCTTTCTTTAAAAAATATCTTACATAGCATCGTTTCTATTTTAACATTATGTTAAAACCTAAAACTATATTTAACACATTACTCAAGAAAATTAATACTGCATAACTTTCTAACATAACACATAGAATATTCATTTGAATATTTGTGAAAAGCTAATCATAAAATAGGCATTTTTCACACCGGCGGAGCCCCCAGGTCCTTTTTTCCAGCAGCACTGCCGGGCCATGCTGGCTGGGGGCTATTGTGACATTCACATTCTCTGGAAAAATCCTTTCGCCCAGGATTCTTCTCCTGGGAAGCTGAGAAGCCTCAGAGAAAAGGGAAACAATTCTTATCTCATTTGCTTCTCTTGTGTTGTGCTCACATGTGGATTGTGTTTGGAGATTGTTTACCCACAGGTGATTGTTTCCTTGGATTCTGCTGAGTTGTTTTCACTRGTTGGCCAATCAGTGCCAATCTGTGTCGGGACTGTGGAGAGAGTCAGGGGTTTTCATTATAATCTTTTTAGCATTCTGTAAGTATCCTTTCTGTATTCTTTAGTATAGTATAGTTAGTATAGTTTAGTATTCTTTAATGTAATATAGTATCATAAAGTAATAAATTAGCCTTCTGAGAACATGGAGTCAGATTGATCATTTCTTCCTTTGTTGGAGATCCTGGCAAATACAAATATAGCAAATAGGCTATACCAGCACTGGGAGCACTGGGGATGGCCCCAAGGCCAGGAGCAGCCAGAGCCAGGACTGGCCACGTGGCCACTGCCATCCTGGGCTGGGTGCAGCCACGTGGACAGGACTGTGTGGCTGAAATCAGCACAACCAGGAAAAGGGCAAATAGCCGTGGCTGCCTCAGCATGGCGCGCAATTAACTTTTTTAGCTGCTTGTCTTGGTTTGGAAAGACAGGTGCCTGCTAGGGAAGGCAGGAGCCTCCCCTGAAATGGAGAAAATTAAACCCCCCCCCGCCCCGCCAATTGCTATAAATTTTAAATTAAGGGGCTCTCAGGCAACAAAAATTATGGGAGAAGAAAATAAAAGGATAAATAATGCTGTAAACTAAAACAGTACTGACAGAGTCAGAACACAAGCTGACACCTAGTTGATCAGGGTGTTGGTAGCAGTCCAATTGGAAATGTGGCTGCAGTCCTCCTGGAGGGTCAAGTGTGGTTCTGTTGGAGTAGGGATCCTGTAGAAAAGGGTGTAGTCTTCCTCTGACGATCCAGGGGAAGAAGAGGAAGCTGCTGTTCCTCTGGGGAATCCAGTGGAGAAGCTGTGTTGGTATTCCAGGATCTCCAGATTATATCCGGGTAGCAATGTTTGGCTCCTCTGTCTGGGTGGAGCATCTCCCAATGGGATGCTGTAGTTCTTATCAATCATGCAGTGACATTCAATGGCTGTTATCAGCAGATGTCCCCTCCTGAGGAGGAGTGATTGTGCTCACTCAGAGAGAGAGATAAGGCAAACTGCCCACTAGACAAAAGACAACTGCCATCCAGATGGTGATAGAATACATCTTGCCTTGCAATCTGGACCACTGCTTATAGCCAGCCATGCTGCAGACAGAGGGACAAAACTGGCAGCAGCAGCTTTTCTTGGTTTTGACATTTCGCATGAAGAAAAYCTGAGTAGAGCTGGTGGCCAGCAGGTTCACATGGTGTTGGCAGAGACCTCATGACCAACAGCAAGAGGCACTGTGAGCAATTTCCCCGATGCAGAGCCRGGATGGGATCAACCTTTCAGCACTGCAGAATTCTATAAAAACTCTTTGAATTGATAAAGCTTGAGAACAAATAAGCCTATGAACACCATTTCTCTGCTGAATCAGGAAAAGGAAAGGGTGAAGACACGTTGAGAGAGCAACACGAGACACTGAGGTCAGCAAGGGAGGAGTTGAATTCTAGATGGAAGGGGATTGAGGAGATGCCTTAGTTTTTGGGCTGAAATTCTCTTGTGGGGCTATGGTGAAGATATAATTGATATATCAGACTTTGTTTTTTCCCTGTAATTCATGGAATGCATTGGGGGGATGTACCATTCTAACTACACCGGTGAGCAGAACCACCAGTGTTGAAATAAGCAGATGTTGCAGTAGCTGTGACRCAATGAGAAGCTTGAACAGACACAYATGAGAGAGATGAGGAATCTTGCCCCAGAAATAAAAGAAGACAACCTCTGTTTTCCCAGAGATGGATGAAGAGAACTTTTGCTTTTATGCAAGAACAGCTTATCCTTAAAATATGACCCCAATAAGTTGACATAGGCTATGAAAGCAGCTGTGGGAGAGCTGCAAGACATTGGGAAGCACTTTCCCACCTTTTCGGGGTGGCTGATTCACTCTGACATTGAAGCCACAAGAGAACTGTTTCTTGTGGAAAGATCTCCATGGCATGGCAAGAGAGACTCGTCTCCCTAAGAGAACTGAAGAAAGACTATTTTAGAGGTGGTGAACTGTATGAAAGTCCAAGGTTTTGTCTCGTTACAATGTCAGTGGGAAAGAAAAGAAGGTGTGGGGGGGAGGAGAAGTGTTCTYAAGATTTATTCTGATTTCTTCTTATTATTTCTTTTAATTCTGTTAATAAATTTTTCTTTGTACCCTTTTAAGCGTACCATTTTTCTTTATACCCTTTTTTAGCAGCAGAAAATAAATAAATAATCRTAYTMGGTGCAMGGGCKTTTGGCCTGCATTAGACCCACTGCACCCAGCCATCTCTGATGGCCAAATAACCCACCTGGATGCTTCCAACACTTTGTCTTTTCAGAGACTCTGTGGTGCTGGGCTTTGAGCTGAGACTTAATGCAGGAATTCCAGAGAGAGACTGTGTATTCACCTCCCTGAGAAAGGCTTGGTGTTGAGGCAGCAGCAAAGGCAAGAGAATGGCTGTGTGGCAATGGCCTTGGGGCCAGGCAATGCTGCAGTGCGCCAAGCAGGCTGGGTTTATAGCAGTGCTGGTGGGTGGGACAGGCCCCAGCTGCTGCTCGCTGGCACAAGTGGCCTGGGCCAAGGCGGAGTGGCCCATGGCTGTGGGGGTGCTGGGGCTGGCCCTGCTCCTCCCTGCTGCAGGGCCAGAGGCTGAGGGCCTCCTGGGGCTGTTGCAATCAATGCAGACCGTTGTCCCCATGCAACACCTCTTGTGACACCCGCGGCACAGCGGCACCAGGCTGGATGGGGTGGAACAGATCTGCACTGCAGAGGTGAGGGGAGCTTTTGGTGACAGCTGCAGGGTCAGTGCCAGGACAGGTGAGCACAGGGGGAGAAGGGCCATGGCAGGCAGGGATGATCTGAACATCCCTCACCAAAATGTCCACTTCTTGGAAAATAATGGCAGTGAAGCTTTTGGGGGTTTGTGTCTTCTCTAAAGACACAGTCGAGACTATCAGGGGAAATGGCTCAATTAGACACTAGGGAAGGTTTAGACTGGATATTAGGAACAATTTCTTGGAAGAAAGGGAGTCAAACATTGGGGTCAGGCTGCCCAGGGCACTGAAGGAGCAACCATTGCTGGTAGGATTTTAACAGCAGTGTAGATGGTGCACTTGGGGACATGTGTTAGTGCTGAGGGAAGAATGGGACCCAATGATCTCTAAGGGCTTTCCAAAATTAGTAATAAAAAACCATTAAAATACATTACATTACATTAAAATACTTTACTTTAAAAAACATTATAATATAAGCATTAGTAGTAAAAAATTCTGAATCAATGACTCCTGTGAGAGAAGTCTTCCGCAACAGGCAGGCGACACAAGTTGCTCCCATGGGCATTGCACCTGGACACACACAGGTATTGAGCCACTCAAATCCTAATGCCTGAGGTTGGCTTTGCAGACATGGAAAAGTCACGGCTTTTCAATGGAGCAGTGTTGTCACCCCAGACTGCCTGAGATGGGCAGAGAAAAGAAACACATTTATTACCTGTGTGTACAATTTTGGACATTTCCTGGCCATGCTCAATTTGAGCCATTTCACAGGTCACCTAACCCATGAGCTACAGGAGCTACATGACCTCCTCCTCCTGTCTGCTGGCATGGGGGTTGGAGCAGCACAGCCTCAGCAGAGGGGCTGTGGTGCTGGAACGAGGACAAGGAGGAGCAGCAGGACAGCTCCTGTGAGCACCGTGGCCATCGCAATCTCAAGGGACACAGACCCCGCACAGCTGTGCACATGGAGCTGAGGCTGCCAGGGACAAGGGACACCCATACCAGCAGGGTCAGGATAAGGATCCTGCTCCCCAGAGGGAGCATCTGCAGGGCAGCCCCAGCACAGGCACCCCAGCCGCGCCTGGCCCAGCAGGCAGTGCCAGGCTCAGCGTCCCCAAAGCACGGCCAGGCAGGAGCATCCCAGGGACACAGGCGCTGCTCAGCCCAGCTCCATGCCCAGGGCCTTCTGCTGCCACCAAGGCAGTGGCAGCCCAGGGCCAGCAGGCACAGCAGCCCTGCAGCAGCAGCAGGACACACAGACACGGCCCAGCCCTGCAATGCCAAAGTGCTCGTCTTTATTCAAGGCGGAAAAGCAGCCCCTGCCCCAAAACAGCGGGCTGGCACCACAGGGCTCCAGCCCAGCAACACCAGCAGGAGCAGCTGCCACTGCTGCTGCCAGCCCAGCTGGGCAGAGGACAGGAATGAGGAACGGAGGGCAGGGACATCAGGAGAGGGGGACGTCAGCAGATGGGACATCAGCACATGGGTCCAGCAGCCAGAACGAGGGCCATGTCATGCTTGGGAAACCCAGTCACTGAAAGAAGAAAACAGACAACAACATCACCTAGTGTAGACATTTCTTGCAACTCTCTCCCCTGCCCTGCAATGGCCAGGGTGAGGTGCAGCAGAGTCAGGCTCAGGGAGAGTGAGGTGCAGTCCTTAGTGCAGCCAGGTTGGGCCTGGGCTATCTCAGTGTCTGGCAGCCCTGGCTCCAGGGCTGTGCAGATGCAGCAGACTGGGTCATGTCCTCAGTGCTGCCCAGGGGACAGGGGAAGTGTTTCCTCTTTGGTGGCTTTGGTGAGTGGGGATGCCTTGGCTGTACTTTTTCCCATTCAGCCCCACTCAGGGCATCTCCAAACCCTCAAGGAAAAGATTTTCCCTTCCTTCTTGAACATCTCTCTCAAAAGCATAAATGCAGGAGAATATTTATCATTATTGAGATATTTCCAATATTACCGGGTGGAACATGCCTGGGTCTGTCTGGCCCTTGCTGCTTTGGCCAGAAAAGCTGTGGTGTTTTCACCTCAGAGCTACCTTTGGCTAGCTGTATGCTGCAGCTAGGCACTTGGAACAAGTCCAGGCAGGCAAGAACTCAGACTTGACCTCTGATGGAGAAGCTTTATGTGAGGCAAAGAGAAAAAGAGAGGATTCGGCTAGAGGTCTGAATCCAGAGTTTATCCTGGGCACGCAGGCCTCTGAATGTTGCGACAGCTCAACTGAATCCAGACCGCATGGTCCCGTGTCTTTTTATATTCAGGGAAAGGGGGAGGAAAGGGGTAGGTTGTGCCACCAACCAGGTAGGAGGGGGGAAGGCTCAGGGGACAAATGACACTGAGGCCCAATTGTCCCAGGGCTGAGGGCATCTTTTGAACTTCACCTATCAGACGACGGCCTTGCTGGAATGTTAAGATTGACGGACAGCACTTAGCCAGGGGCAAGGAGGAGGGGAACGGAGAGGTTGGCACACCTGAGGGACTGGGATAGCGGAAAGAGGATATTGCTTCACACTGCAACATATCATGAATTGTCAAGAAAGAAATATTAAACAAAGTCTTCTGTGGTTAAAAGGGGAACACTCTCCTCAGCAGGAAATCCATATCTCACCTTGGCAGCACTCAGCCATGGCTGAACATCTTCCAATAGTTATTAGAGGGGGGAGACATCATACAGAAGAACAAAATCCTCCTCTCTCTTTGCATTGAATTCTACTCCGTGTTTCTACGGGGAAAGACACACACAGAATAATTACAGCAATAATCTGGCAGAGCAGAGTGTGCTTGCAGTCCTGCCTGTGCCATGATTCAGGGGCCTCTGATGTAGTTCCTTGTCCAGCCCTTGCAGGGATCATCCTTGGAGAAATGAGATTTGGACACTCCAGTGGATGAGCCACTGGATAAGAAGTGTCACTTTTGTGCCCCAAAAACCCCCCTATCCAAAACACCCATGGGGCCCTCTGCCATCCCTCTGCAGGGCAAGAGACTCCTAAAGAGGAATAGCTGGGTGCGGCATGGAGCTTCAAACCAAACCTTCTCAACCCACAGAACAAGAGGTTTTTTCCTATGGGGTCTCTCCTCCCACATCAGTGTCCAGTTGAGAACTCACTCAAAAACAGCTTTCACCATGATACCCCATTGCCTTCTCATCACTCCACAAACTCAGTCACTTCCAGGACACTGAATCCACTGGTACAGGCTCTACTTTCCCCCATTTCCCTCTTCCATCTCACCTGCAGCACCCCGAACCAACAGGAGGAGCAGGGGGAAGAGCAGGAACAGGATCTTCATGGCCGCTGCCTTCCTGGGCTTCAGAAGAGCTGCAGAGGGACACCAAGGCAATGGGGACAGGCAGGACCCTGAGTGGTGCAGAAACCTGGGCTCTGTGATTCACCAAACTGTGTCTGCTTCCAGCCACAGCAGATGACATTTCCTCTACTTTGCCTTTAAAACAATTCTTAGGTCTGTGCCACCCTTCAGTACTGGGTATTACGCTATGTCTTGTCTATAGGAAATCAATGGCCTAAGAGGATTCATTCCCATGGCCTTCCTAAGAGCTCTTCCAAGACTTTCCTAAAGCACAGACCTGAGGTCAACAGTTGCCAATTCAAACCAAATAAATGACCAGTGAAATTTGGGAGAGGCAGATAAAATTGCTTTTGAATTGCTGACAGCCCTGAAATTATAGGAAATCTTCTCTACTGCTGTGGAATACAACATCTCGCTTTCGTTTCCAAGGGAAAGTCCCCATTCTCCCAGCAAAGATCTTGTCTCCATCCTGCACTATCAAGGCACCATTCCAGTCTCTCCTGTACTTAGGAAACTTCAAGTTCACTTCCCACAAGTTCTGGCCTCCTACACTCACCTGAAGGCTTTTACTGTCTTTCCAGCGTTGCGGTTTAACGAAGTCTGGTTTTCAGTTGGGGCGCGGTCCACAGGCCGCGGGGGTGGTTCCCTGTGGGGACCCATCAGAGCCAATCAGCTGGCTAGTTTTGTAGATTGACACCCGGTTCAGCCACTTAAAAGAGTTGAACACGCCTCCGTGAAGGCGCATTTGAAAATGAACAAAGGCCTGCAAAGCTCTTTTGGCTTCTGGCCTTTCAAAGGGAAACTGGCCAGGCCTGGCAGGCCTCGTATGGGGCTGGCCTCATGTGGCCAGGCTGGCTTGGCCCACAGCAGGATGGGGCACAGCTGAGATTTCTGCCCTCTGAGGGGTGGTGAGCAGCTGCTAGATTTCTGCCCTCTGAGGGGTGGTGAGCAGCCTGCTGAGCCCCTCACCAGGGAGCTCGCCAGGCCCTGCCCTGATGGGGCAGCTCAGGCCCCTTCCCAGCGGGGTTGGGCTTCTTTCCCAGTGGTGAAAAATGCCAATCACTTGTTTTTAAAATTTTAAAAGATTAATAGCAATAAAATGGTTATGAAAATAGTAATATAATCAGAGCAATAATAATTTGGACAATTTGAATTAGGACAATATGAGACAATAGAAACAAAGGGTTATAGATGTCTGGGTACCTTTTTCTGAGCAACATAAGCCCAAAAAAGGACACATATTAACAGAGGATTAACCCTTAAAAACAACAGTCTGTTGCATATTCACACACCTCATACATGATTCATAAATTCCATTCAAACACAGGAGTCTGTCTGGTCAGTGTCAGCTTCTTCCTCTTAATCCTGACAGGGTCTTCATGGCTGAGCGAGGCTGGAAGAAATTAGTTTCTTCTTATAAGAGAGCAATAAATTCTCTTTCTCTGAAAGATTTAGGTGTCCTGTGGCTGCTATCTCGCTGTGAGTCCTCTCTTTAAAAAAAGTATCTTACATAGCATCGTTTCTATTTTAACAGTATGTTATAACCTAAAACTATATTTAACACACTACTTAAGAAAAATAATACTGCATAACTTTCTAACATAACACATATAATATTCATTTGAATATTTGTGAAAAGCTAATCATAAAATACGCATTTTCCACACCAGCAAAGCCCCCAGGTCCTTTTTTCCAGCAGCACTGCTGGGCCATGCTGGCTGGGGCTATTGTGGCATTCACATTCTCTGGAAAAATCCCTTCACCCAGGGTTTTTCTCCTGGGAAGCTGAGAAGCCTCAGAGAAAAGGGAAACAATGCTTATCTCATTTGCTTCTCTTGTGTTGTGCTCACATGTGGATTGTGTTTGGAGATTGTTTACCCACAGGTGATTGTTTCATTGGATTCTGCTGAGTTGTTTTCACTCATTGGCCAATCAGTGCCAATCTCTGTTGGGACTGTGGAGAGAGGCAGGGGTTTTCATTATAATCTTTTTAGCATTCTGTAAATATCCTTTCTGTATTCTTTAGTATAGTATAGTTTAGTATTCTTTAATGTAATATAGTATCATAAAGTAACAAATTAGCCTTCTGAGAACATGGAGTCAGATTGATCATTTCTTCCTTCGTTGGAGATCCTGGCAAATACAAATATAGCAAATAGGCTATACCAGCACTGGGAGCACTGGGGATGGCCCCAAGGCCAGGAGCAGCCAGAGCCAGNGTTGGAGATCCTGGCAAATACAAATATAGCAAATAGGCTATACCAGCACTGGGAGCACTGGGGATGGCCCCAAGGCCAGGAGCAGCCAGAGCCAGGACTGGCCACGTGGCCACTGCCATCCTGGGCTGGGTGCAGCCACGTGGACAGGACTGTGTGGCTGAAATCAGCACAACCAGGAAAAGGGCAAATAGCCGTGGCTGCCTCAGCATGGCGCGCAATTAACTTTTTTAGCTGCTTGTCTTGATTTGGAAAGACAGGTGCCTGCTAGGGAAGGCAGGAGCCTCCCCTGAAATGGAGAAAATTAAACCCTCCCCCTGCCCCGCGAATTGCTATAAATTTTAAATTAAGGGGCTCTAGGGCAACAAAAAATATGGGAGAAGAAAATAAAAGGATAAATAATGCTGTAAACTAAAACAATACTGACAGAGTCAGAACACGAGCTGACACCTTGTTGATCAGGGTGTTGGTAGCAGTCCAATTGGAAATGTGGCTGCAGTCCTCCTGGAGGGTCAAGTGTGGTTCTGTTGGAGTAGGGATCCTGTACAAAAGGGTGTAGTCTTCCTCTGACGATCCAGGGGAAGAAGAGGCAGCTGCTGTTCCTCTGGGAAATCCGGTGGAGAAGCTGTGTTGGTATTCCAGGATCTCCAGATTATATCCGGGTAGCAATGTTTGGCTCCTCTGTCTGGGTGGAGCATCTCCCAGTGGGATGCTGTAGTTCTTATCAATCATGCAGTGACATTCAATGGCTGTTATCAGCAGATGTCCCCTCCGGAGGAGGAGTGATTGTGCTCACTCAGAGAGAGAGATAAGGCAAACTGCCCACTTGACAAAAGACAACTGCCATCCAGATGGTGATAGAATACATTACATCTTGCCTTGCAATCTGGACCACTGCTTATAGCCAGCCATGCTGCAGACAGAGGGACAAAACTGGCAGCAGCAGCTTTTCTTGGTTTTGACATTTCGCATGAAGAAAAGCTGAGTAGAGCTGGTGGCCAGCAGGTTCACATGGTGTTGGCAGAGACCTCGTGACCAACAGCAAGAGGCACTGTGAGCAATTTCCCCGATGCAGAGCCTGGATGGGATCAACKTTTCAGCYCTGCAGAATTCTATAAAAACTGTTTCCATTGATAAAGCTTGAGAACAAATAAGCCTATGAACACCATTTCTCTGCTGAATCKGGAAAAGGAAAGGGTGAAGACACGTTGAGAGAGCAACACGYGACACTGAGGTCAGCAAGGGAGGAGTTGAATTCTAGATGGAAGGGGATTGAGGAGATGCCTTAGTTTTTGGGCTGAAATTCTCTTGTGGGGCTATGGTGAAGATATAATTGATATATCAGACTTTGTTTTTTCCCTGTAATTCATGGAATGCATTGGGGGGATGTACCATTCTAACTACACCGGTGAGCAGAACCACCAGTGTTGAAATAAGCAGATGTTGCAGTAGCTGTGAC
>NDFG01000383.1:15435-179233 GCA_002167245.1 Sporophila hypoxantha | reverse complement strand
CTCAGGCCCCTTCCCAGCTGGGTTGGGCCTCTTTCCCAGTGGTGAAAAATGCCAATCACTTGGTTTTAAAATTTTAAAAGATTAATACTCATAAAATGGTTATGAAAATAGTAATATAAGCAGAGTAATAATAATTTGGACAATRTGYATTAGGACAATATGAGACAATAGAAACAAAGGGTTATGGATGTCTGGGTACCTTTTTCTGAGCAACATAAGCCCAAAAAAGGACACATATTAACAGAGGATTAACCCTTAAGAACAACAGTCMGTTGCATATTCATACACCTCATACATGATGCATAAATTCCATTCAAACATAGGAGTCTGTCTGGTCAGTGTCAGCTTCTTCCTCTTAATCCTGACGGCGTCTTCATGGCTGAGCGAGGCGGGAAGAAATTAGTTTCTTCTTATAAGAGAACAATAAATTCTCTTTGAAAGATTTAGGTGTCCTGTGGCTGCTATCTCGCTGTGAGTCCTTTCTTTAAAAAAAGTATTTAACATAGCATCGTTTCTATTTCAATATTATGTTATAACCTAAAACTATATTTAACACACTACTTAAGAAAATTAATACTGCATAACTTTCTAACATAACACATATAACATTCATTTGAATATTTGTGAAAAGCTAATCATAAAATACGTATTTTTCATACCAGCGAAGCCTCCAGGTCCTTTTTTCCAGCAGCACTGCTGGGCCATGCTGGCTGGGGGCTATTGTGGCATTCACATTCTCTGGAAAAATCCCTTCACCCAGGYTTTTTCTCCTGGGAAGCTGAGAAGCCTCAGAGAAAAGGGAAACAATTCTTATCTCATTAGCTTCTCTTGTGTTGTGCTCACATGTGGATTCTGTTTGGAGATTGCTTACCCACAGGTAATGAAACAATTGTTTCATTGGATTCTGCTGAGTTGTTTTCACTCATTGGCCAATCAGTGCCAATCTGTGTCGGGACTGTGGAGAGAGTCAGGGGTTTTCATTATAATCTTTTTAGCATTCTGTAAGTATCCRTTCTGTATTCTTTAGTATAGTATAGTTTAGTACTCTTTAATGTAATATAGTATCATAAAGTAATAAATTAGCCTTCTGGGAACATGGAGTCAGATTCATCATTCCTTCCTTCGTCGGGGATCCCGGCACATACAAATATAGCAGATAGGCTATACCAGCACTGGGAGCAACCATGCAGCCAGGACCAGCCCCTGTAGGGGAATAGAATATAAGTAAATAAAGGGAGTATAGAAAGTAATCTTATCCCCTAAAGAGTTGCAGCTGGGTTAATTATTAAAGATTAGGGGCAGGCCTGACTTTAACAGGCTGCAGGTGTAGCCAATAAGAAGAGTGTTATAAAAGAGTGGATTGGCTGGCTAAGGGGGAGCTGGAGTCAGCTGGCTACTGCAAGAAGAAGGAGGGGTCAGTGCCTAGAGGAGGTGCCTGCGAGAAACATCAAGGAGGTATGAAACTCTAGCAATGTGGAACCTTTGCCATATAATGACAACAAGCACCAGCTGCTGTCAGCACTGGGGGCAGCCCTGAAGCCAGGAGCAGCCAGAGCCAGGCCTGGCCACGTAGCCACAGCCATCCTGGACTGGTAGCAACCACYTGGCCAGGACTGCGTGGCTAAAATCAGCACAACCAGGAGAAGAGTGCACGGGCTGTGGCTGCCTCAGCATGGCTCCCAACGAACTTTGTTTAGCTGCTTTTAGCCAGCCATGCTGCAGACAGAAGGACTCCTGGAGTCTCTGTGGTCAAGATGACCCCAAGGTGTTAGAAAGTCTCTTTTTCCCAGGCCCGAGATCAATGAAGGAGTCAGGATCTTCAGCTGTGGTTTTCAGGTTGTTTATTTTCTGTTATCTGGAACACTGTTTTTCTGACCTGCTGAGGTCGGTAGAGCAAGTTGGTCTGTGGCACACTGACCGCCTTCAGGCTGGTGTTATCTTCTCATACTAAAAACTATGTGTACATTATTTACAGTTTTTTGGCTAAAAACACTTGATTTTATATTGTTGCAAGCCGTGGGGACCATTCCACTGACACATCTTCCTTGGCCAATCAGAAAGCCCCCCATCATTGGGATGCTGGGGCTTCTCCTTTTCCCTCTCTGATGCAACAGCAGAGGCTGAGGGGCTCCTGGGGCTGTTGCAATCAAAGGCACTGTTGTCCCCATGCAGCACTCTTGTGACACCGCGGCACAGCGGCACCGGGCTGCGATGGGGTGGAACAGATCTGCACTGCAGAGGTGAGGGGAGCTTTGGGGGTGACAGCTGCAGGGTCAGTGCCAGGACAGGTGAGCCACGAGGGGGAGGAAGGGCCATGCAGGCAGCATGATCTGAACATCCCTCACCAAAAATGTCCACTTCTTGGAAATAATGGCAGTGAAGCCTTTTTGGGGGTTTGTGTCTTGTCTAAAGTCACAGTCGAGACCATCAGAGGAAGTGCTCAATTAGCACTATGGAAGGTTTAGACTGGATATTAGGAACAATTTCTTGGAAGAAAGGGAGGTCAAACATTGGTCAGGCTGCCCAGGGCACTGAAGGAGCAACCATTGCTGGTAGGATTTAACAGCCATGTAGATGTGGCACTTGGGGACGTGTGTTAGTGCTGGGCTCTGCAGTGCTGGGGTGTGAGAGTCTGTCCGAATTTTGCTGCCTCACGATTGAAGACCCCCGAACAGCTTAAAACTGAACCAGTACAGGGGGGAAGGGGTGTTGTCTCTTAACTACCTGTCCCCATAGGTAGTTACCTGTCATATGCTACGCTGAACACGATGGACATTTCGCCCTGATTTAGAACAATGGGCCTGGACTTCCCTGCCTCCCGGCCTAACTGGCTTTGAACTGTGGAAATGGCCCCTTTCCAATAAAAAGACCCTCCTCGCCTGCCTCCAACCATCATGACAGACAAGCAGAGATGCGGACTTCTTCATCAAGGGATCAAGACCGGAAATCCCTCTGCAGAAGACTCCCTTGTACCTTCTTTTAAAGACTGGGACGGGACATCCCCCCCCCAGCTCGGGGGAGGTGTGCTGTTGGGAGGGGGAAGGCTGCCCAGAAGCAAAGGCAGGAGCACTGAAGCAATAAGACAAATGGTTCCTGCTGGTTACTTGGGACTTGGACTTTATGTACTTGTGTACCCCATGTTCTGTACTTTCTGAATTTCTGACAAACCATTGTTTCAGTTGCGAAACCGCTTCCCTTCCCCCAACGAAAAATGGTATAACTAGGGTCCCAGTTTTTGCCATCCTTTGAGATCTCCCCYGACCTGGTAACCCTGCTGAGCTGCTGTCGGCTGGACCGCGAAAGCAACACCACMGTTTCGGTAGCTATAATCCATACCCCTTTCTTTCCTCCCTCTTTTCCTTGTCTTTTCCTTTTCTCTCTGGTTCCCCCCTCACCAACACTCTTCATCTGTTGTGATTTTCAATAAAACTGTGTTTGATTTTGTTGCTGTAAATCCTCTGTGCCCTTATTGGTTATTTTTGCACCTTAAAATCAACCCCGTCATCTGTACCTCTGGGTTAGATCGGGACATGGGGGAACGATGGAACCGGATGATCTCTAAAGGCTTTCCAAAATTAGTAATAAAAAAATTATAATACATTACATTACATTAAAATACTTTACATTAAAAAAACATTATAATACAAATATTAGTAGTAAAAAATTCTCTGAGTCTATGACTCCTGTGAGAGAAAGTCTTCACTGCAACAGGCAGGGACATAAGTTGCTCCCATGGGCATGTGCATCTGGGCACACACAGGTATTGAGCCACTCAAATCCTAATGCCTGAGGTTGGCTTTGCAGACATGGACAAGTCACTGATTTTGTCACCCCAGGCTACCTGAGATGGGCAGAGAAAAGACAACACATTTATTACCTGTGTGTACAATTTTGGACATTTCCTGGCCATGCTCAATTTGCAGCCATTTCACAGGTCACCCTAACCCATGAGCTACAGGAGCTACATGACCTCCTCCTCCTGTCTGCTGGCATGGGGTGTGGAGCAGCACAGCCACAGCAGGGAGGGCTGTGTCATAGGAACAGGACAAGGAGGAGCAGCAGGGACAGCTCCTGTGGTGCACCATGGTCGCCATGGCCACTCAAGGGACACAGCCCCCAGCACAGCTCTGCACATGGAGCTGAGGCTGCCAGGGACGAGGAATATCTGGGACTGGCAGGAGCAGCACAGGGATCTCAATTCCCCCAGAGGGAGCATCTTCAGGGCAGCTCCACCACAGACACCCCAGCTGTGGGTCAGCGTCCCCAAAGCACGGCCAGGCAGGAGCATCCCCAGGGACACAGGCGCTGCTCAGCCCCAGCTCCATGCTCAGGGCCTTCTGTTGCCACCAAGGCAGTGGCAGCCCCAGGGCCAGCAGGCACATCAGCCCTGCAGCAGCAGCAGGACACACAGACACGGCCCCGCCCTGCAATGCCAAAGTGCTCGTCTTTATTCAAGCTGGGAAAAGCAGCCCCTGCCCCAAAGACACCGGGGCTGGCASCACAGGGCTCCAGCCCAGCAGCACCCAGCAGGAGCAGCTGCCACTGCTGCTGCCAGCCCAGCTGGGCATGGGACAGGAATGGAGGAATAGAGGGCAGGGGACATCAGCAGATGGGGACATCAGCACATGGGGACATCAGCCAGAAGCGCGGGGCATGTACTGCTTGGGAATTTCAGGGTCTCATCCCCAGGGACTGTAAGAAGAAAGRAGACAAGCACATGGCCTGGCATAACTTTCCCTGCCACTCTCTCCCCTGCCCTGCAATGVCCAGGGTGAGGTGCAGCAGAGTCAGGCTCAGGGGAGGTGAGGTGCAGTCCTTAGTGCAGCCAGGTTGGAGCTGGGCTATCTCAGTGCTGGCAGCCCTGGCTGCAGGGCTGTCCAGGTGCAGCCAGACCTGGGTCATGTCCTTGGTGCTGCCCAAGGACAGGGAATGTTTCAGTCCTTGGTGGTTTTGATGCGTGGGGAGGCCCTGGCTGACCTGGGCCTGCTGCAACTCCACTCTCAGGACAGCTCCAAACCCCCAAAGAAATGACTTTTCCCTCCCTTATGGGCATCTCTCCCACAAGGAATAGATAAGGAGATGATGTGGCAGACCTTTACAGAAAATAAATTTGCTACATATTTCATTATGGACAAAAGAGGGAACTGTGCTCAGGCAGGATTCCAGACGTTATCTCTTGCAGCACACACTGTACAATGTGCATCTTCCAATGGGTCTKGCAGGGAAGTTGCATCTCCCATAAGTGCAGTATCCCCCTCTTTGCCTGCATCCAGCTGTATTTTGGATTTCCATGGGGGAAGAAACATACAGAACAGTTAAAGCAGTCATCTTGTAAGAGTGTGTGTAAGAGTGTGTGTAAAGCAGTCATCTGTAAGAGTGTGTAAGTATGGTTGCAAAAAGCTGTTGGTGTTTGTMCATTTCTGGCCAGTGGATGGATTCAGCTCCAACCTCCCCACAGCAAAGATTAAACTCAGGGCAAAAGAACATTCAGAGACACCCAAAGAGGAACAGCTGGGTTCAGTGTGGAATTCTGAAATGAAACCCCTTCCTGACCCACCAAAGAAGCCACTATTCTATTTCCATGGGATCTTCCCACCCTAAGTCTGTGTCCTATAGAACTATCACTGGAGAAACACCTTTGTCCTCAATCTCCCTTTACCTTTGCATCACTCCCACTAAAGTGGTCACTTCCCAGGACATGGAAAACCCCAGTAATGGAGGATCAGACCTCTCCCCATCTCCCCACTTTGCCTCTCACCTGAAGCCCCCTGGACCAACAGGAGGATCAGYGGGAAGAGCAGGAACAGGATCTTCATGGCTGCTGCCTCTCCTGGGTGTTCACAGAGCTGCAGAGGGAACACCAAGGCAATGGGGACAGGCAGGACCCCAGGTGGGACAGGGGCCTGGGCTCTGTGGTTCACCAAACTGCAAAGGTGCTGCCTCCAGCTACAGCAGATGATGTTTCCTCTACTTTCCTCTTWAAAACAATTCTTAGTTTTGTGCCACCCTGACAACCTCAGGAGCATTTAATGATGTTTCAGTCTCTGGGAAATCCATTACCTCATCTGATCCTTTTCCAGGAGACCTCACTGTCACCTACCTGATGAAGATCTGGGTGTTCAGGCAGCCACAAACCCAACAAGAATGGCTGTGTCCAGTGGCCCTTGGGTTCAAGGAGCACTTTTTTGGCCAAAACACTCTGAATTTATATTGTTGCAAGGGACACCCATTCACTGATGGGGGGGACATTCACTGATTTTTGCTGATACATCTTCCCTTGGCCAATCAGAAAGCCACCCATCCATGTGGGGATGCTGGGGTTTCTCCTTTTCCCTCTCTGATGCAACAGCAGAGGCTGAGGGGCCTCCTGGGGCTGTTGCAATCAATGGCACTGTTGTCCCCATGCAACACCTCTTGTGACACCTGTGGCACAGAGGCACCCAGGCTGTGGTGGCATGGCATGAACTGCCTGGGATGGACAAAAAACAGGCTGGTGGGTGCAGGCAGAKGTAGGATCCAGTCCCAACCAYTCTCTCCTGTGAGSSTAGTGAGGCCCTGGAACAGGTTGCCCAGAGTTTGCTGCCTCATCCCWGGAAGTGTCCAAGGCCAGGTTGGACAGGGCTTGGAGCAKCCTGGGATWGTGGAAGGTGTCCCTGATCATGGTGGGGGTTGGAACTGGATGACCTTAAAAGCCCCTTCTTCCCCAAACCCTTCTGAGATTCTTTGATGAAATATCTGTCTCTTCCTGTCCTTCAGCGTGCTTAGGGAGCTGGTGCTGTGTGACATACAGAAACATTAAAAAAATTTTGTTTTCTGTCTCTTTTAACATCACAAGAACAGCTTCATCCTTGCCAAGGTGACTTGCATTCCACCTGCCAGGAAGTGATAAGCCTAAGGATGCCTTTCTGATGTCTACTCAAATAGTCAAGCAGTGCAAAGAGGAAATGCATTCAGGGGAGACCACACCTCAACTCATTCTGTCTGAATCCGCTGCTTCTGACACTGCCCTACTTGGTACAAATCTACAAATGTGGTTCAACAGCAGCAAAATGCTGCATAAAAATGGGCAATCTATGGGACACTGGTGAAGGAAGATGCATAGGGCCTTATCAGGCCTTAGAGGTGTGGACTTGATCAGGAGAGTTTTTTTATTTATAGGAATTCTGTGGTATTTCAGAAAGATAAAGYTCAAGGTGGCTCAAGGAGATCAAGGAGGAAAGAGAGAAAGAAGCAATGTATCCATGGCTGCTTCCTGGCCACGCCCCACATCCATCTTATTGCCTGTCCTACATTCCTAATGAACTTTATTTGTAACCTTTTTCTGTACAGTCTGTGCTGTTTGTACAAAAACAACAGTTTGTGCTGTGTCTCCAGGGTGCTGGTCCATTGCTCAGAGACACCAAAGCTCCTGGAGCTGGATCCTGGAGAGYAGAATGGGAATTGAGGTTGGATACATCAGGGACACAGGGGCTGGTGTCATCTCTCAGAGAGATGCGTGGAATCAAGGAATGGTTTGGGTTGGAAGGAACTTTAGAATTCATCTCATTCCAACCCCTTCCACTATCCCAGGATGCTCCAAGCCCCATCCAACCTGGCCTTGATGCATGATGGGGACATTCCTCAAGCATCAATCTGTAGAAGTAGGACTGGCTGTCCATTGCTGGGTCCTTGGAATATCCTTGCTCCTGGAGGTTTGGAACCAGACTCAGGACCAGCCCAGAGCCAGCACAGCCAGGGATTGCTGCTTATGGTGTGGAAATGACTTCTGTAATCCCCACTGCAGGGAGGCCATGGCTGGGGCCAGCCCCTGCCCTGGGAAGCAGCTCTGACCTGGGAATCTTGTGCTRGACCCCATCAGAGCTTCAGCTTGGCCTTGCTGATCCAGACCCAGACTTGGACCCACAGCTGGTGCCCTGATCTGACCTTCCCTGTACCCACAGCAATGCCCAATACCCCAGCAGAGGCTGCTCCCACCCCTGGCTGCCCTGCTCCATGGAGGGGAGCACAGGGTGTCCCCAGCAGCCCCGTGGTCACTGCCCCATGGCCGTGCAGGGGCCACCCCCATGGCCCCCCTAAGKTGAGCACCCTGGATCTGCACACCAATCATCCACAATCACAGAATCACAGAATTTCTAGGTTGGAAGAGACCTTTAAGATCATCGAGTCCAACCCATCTTCTAACACCTCAACTAGATCATGGCACCAAGTGCCAGATCCAGTCTTTTTTTAAACATATCAAGGGATGTGTTTACTCCACCACCTCCCTGGGAAGATGATTCCAGTATTTGATCACTCTTTCTGTGAAAAACTTCCTCCTCAATTCTAGCCTGTATCTGTCTTGGCGCAGCTTGAGACTGTGTCCTCTTGTTCTGTCTGTTGTTGCCCGGAGAAAGAGACTGACGCCCAGCTCACCACAGCCACCCTTCAGGAAGCTGAAGAGAGTGATAAGGTCACCTCTGAGTCTCCTTTTCTCCAGGCTGAACAACCCCAGCTCCCTCAGTCATTCTTCATTGTGTTCCAAGCCCCTCACCAGCCTCGTTGCTCTTCTCTGGACACGCTCAAGCATCTCAACGTCCTTCCTAAACTGAGGGCCCAGAACTGGATGCAATACTCAAGGTGTGGCCTCACCAGTGCCGAGTACAGGGGAAGAATGACCTCCCTGCTCCTGCTGCCCACACCATTCCTGATACTGGCCAGGATGCCATTGGCCTTCTTGGCCACCTGAGCACACTGCTGGCTCATGTTCAGCCGGCTGTCAATCAGCACCCCCAGGTCCCTCTCCACCTGAGCACTGTCCAGCCACACCGTCCCCAGCCTATAACGTTGCAGGGGGTTACAATGACCCACCTGGYCTCCTAACTGAGCCCCCAGGCCTTGAAACCCTCCCAGCACTGACCCCCAACTCCATCCCAAGCTCCTGAGAAGCCCCYTGGCACAGCCATCCCTATTTCCTCAGGAGCAGAATGACTTCTCCCACCTCCCAGATACCCCTGGACCCCACAACACCCCCCAGTGCCCCACAGCTGGGGATGGACCCAAGAACACCAGGGCAGTGTGTGTCCCATGGAACAGCCCCACAAGGACTCCTGACCCAGCCTGGACAACCAGCAGGTCCCCACTGAAATTAGGGTGGTCACAGACACCCCTCCACCCTTGTGTGAGAGGTGCTGGGGTCTCCTTGCTGAGCCACAAGACTGGCATTGGGGTCCCTGTGAGTGTCACCTGTGTCCCCCCTCCCACCACAGGTGGAGATGCTGGCGTGGCTGAGGCCACCATGGAGAGAGGGAGGATGGTGGGACAGTGTTTGTCACAGACATTTCTTTATGAAAAATCCTCTTTCAGGATTTTTCCTGCTGAAGCTGAAATGTTCAGCAACCAGACATAAACAATAGGTTATCTGCTGCTGTGGAATGCAACAAGTCTGTCCGGATTGGTCCAGCTTGGATGTTTAGAAATAATGGCCAATCCAGAACTGAGCTCTCTCAGACACAGTCCGAGAGAGTGGGGTTTGTTATCAGTCTTTACTTTTCTCTCTTAGCTTAAGTTAGCAGCTTCTAGAACTCTCCATTTCTTTTCCTTTTTAGTGTAGTTCTAATGTAGTATATATATATATCATAACATAGTAAATCAAGCCTTCTGATAATAGATTCAACCATCTCGTCTCTTCCTTCATCCCAAAAACCCTTGTGACCACCGTAACAAGTGTTTGTGTGTCCATGTCTGTCAGGAATTCACCCCATCCTCTCTGCCCTTCCCTACACACAGAGGAAAGAGATGCACACCCAAGATACACATCTTGGCAGTGGCAATGACCACCACCTTGTATTGGGGACGCTGGGGGACGGGATTCCCGTGGGATACAGGTCTGGCTGTGCGGGGTTGCTCCAGGCAGCATCGTCCCAACGGGCTGGTGTCCTGCTCGGAGATCCAGGAGCCCATCAGGGATACCAGCGCCTGTGGGATGGAAAGGTRTGGCAGTGCCTGTCCCACCAGGGCAGCAGTGAGGCTCAGCAGTGCCCTGTACCCTCGGGCTGCACATTCCCCYTTTGTTTCCCCAACAGCCTCGCCCCGAACCCCAACAGCAGCAGCAGCCCGAACTCACATCCGACAGCAGAATTCCCGCTCGGAGCAGAGGCCGATGCGGCCGATCCCCGGCGGGCAGGAGCGGTGGGAGCAGAATCCCCCGCGGCGCTCGCACTCCTGGGCTGATGCTCCAACCGGGGACAGCCCTGCAGGGCACGGAGAGAGGAGACTTTCAGCCGAGATGCTGAGCACAGCCCAGCCCTGCTTGTCCCCTGCCACAGGTGCTGAGCAGGTGCCTGCAGCAGAAATCCAGGTGAGTTTGTGGCACTTGGATGGGAGACAGTCACGACACTCCTAAGCAGGCTTTGGGAGAGGTCTCCATCGTGTCTGCTGCCTCCTTCCTGGAGCAAGGGAGAACTCCAAAGATAGAAACAGGATGTCCCTTCCTCCCCGCTCCTCCTCCTCTCCAGCAGGGCTGCTGTGCCCAGTGCTGCTGACTCAGAAAGGAAAGGTCAGGAGACACGGAGAGGGGTTAAATCCCAGGTTTGGAAGGATGAGGGCTTTAATACAATGCCCCGCCTCCGGTCCCAACAGCACAACCTGCAGCTGCAGTCTTTCCTTGAAGGTGTGGGGTCAGAGGGACCCCGGCGGGGATGGCACAGACACCAGGAGAACTCACACCTGACTCATCAGGCGACAAATCCTACCTAAAAAACACTGACAGAGGACAAATCCTCCACATTTCTTACCTGTCACTCCCTGCAGCATCAGGAGGAGCAGAGCACAGAGGACGGGCAGGATCCGCATGCCTGGGAGTCGCCAGCAGAGGAGTCGCAGCTCTGTGGGGAAGAGAAAGGAGGCAGAGGTGAGTGGGACGGTCCCTTCCTGCAGGTCGTGCAGCACCTGCCGGGGACAGAACCGAGCAGAGGGGATGTGACCAGTCACTGGTGGGAGGATGCACTCGGCAGCCCGGGATTCYGAGCTTCCTGACACCAGCAGCAGCAGTTTGATCTCTCCACGTGTCACAATATCCCTTGGGATGGCTGAGTCCTCCAAATGCCCAGCCCCAAAGCTCCTTTTCTGTCCCTTGCCCTGACAGAGAAAAACAAGCAGAGCTTTCCTCATCTGACACCTGAGAAGGATTCCCGGGCCTCCAGCCCAGGATCTTGCYTCATCCTGCCTTGCATAAGGGCTGCTCAGTGCTGTGGTTTGCTGGACAGCTCTGGGGACACACACACAGAGCATCCCTGTTCGTTGGGCCTTGGCAAACACTCGGCTTTCACCACACAAAGGAGCTCTGTCCTCCTCCCCCCGCGGGAAGCGAGCTCTCTATGCTTCACTTGAAAATAACTGGGAAGATGCCACTTGGGATGACATCCACAGCCCTAGGAAGGACAAGCTTTAATTGTGGCTTTGTTTGGTGGAGTTTGCTGTGTGTAACCCTTTGCTGTTTGATGGAGCATCTTCATAAACGTTTTCWGCCTTGCTGCAGTTTCATCAAGTGCTACTGTCGGGGTCTCTAGATGGTCAGAGTGACCCCGAGAAAAGTTAGAAAGTCTCTTTTCCCAGTCTGGCACTTGAAGAAGGAGTCAGGGCTCTTCATTTCTCAGTCTCAAGGTTGTGTATTGTATCTTATCTATAAAATTCTTTCTCCTGTCCAGCCGAGGACCACTCAGCAAAACAGTCAGAGGCACTCTGCCTGCCCCCGGGGCAGTGTTATGTCTTTATACTAAAAACTACGTGAACAATATTTACAATAACTTCCCAATACCTATCACCTGTGTTAGACAGTGAGCTTCTACTCTAAACCAATCTAAAAGTGCCAACACCACAGCAGAAGATGGAGGCCAAGAAGAAGAAGAAAGGCTGGACACGCCCAGATCCCTCCATCTTGCCCCCCTGAATCCCCACTCTAAAAACCCCAAAATCTATTTTTCATCCTGTGATAAATTCACTATCATTCTACTTGTTGTGGCTTGCAGATCTTCATCTAAGGTTGGTAATTTGCTCCATGGGTCATAATCAAAACCACAGCTGTCTTGGGCTCTGTGCCAGGGTCTCTGAGACCCCTGGCAGGGGTCTTGGCCATCCTGGACAGCCAGAGGGATGTCCTGGGTTCCGACATGCTACGTGTGTGGGGATGGATGTTAAAAACACACTCATGAGCACTTACATTAATCATGGAATCACACAATGGTTTGGTTTGGAAGGGACCAGGAGTTTCCAGCCAGCTGCCATGGGCAGGGATGCCTTCCAGTAGGTGCTCCAAGCCCCATCCAACCTGTCTTTGAACACTTCCAGGGATGGGGCTTTCGCCACATTTTTCTTCACAGAGAAAAGCAAAGCACAACCTCCCAAAAATATTCTGAGATTCATATTCTCTGAACCTCAGAGGAAAAAGCCCAATCCTTATCTCATTTGCTGCACCTGTGTTGCTCACAAGTGAAATACATTGTAGAAAATTGTTTACCTAAAAAAATTAGTAATTAAATTCTAGTGTGAGTGTTTTAATTCACTAACCAATTAAATCAAAGTATGTGGGTGTTGGGACTGTCAGCTGACAATCAAGAGATACTGTGCAGTTGAGTGCAGTTAAATACTTAACAAATTCAATTTAAATATAATGTAACATAGTGTAATACAGTATAATATAATATAATATAAATAATAATTAATTAACTTTCTAATCAAATAGAGTCCTCCTCATCATTCCTTCCTTCGTTGGAAATATTTTATTTCTGATATGGGGCAGCCACAGCTCCTCTGGGCAATACATGYATATGCCTTTGATCCAAACAACTCACCGTATTTCATTGTTTTGTCACTCCCCAGTGAGGGATATTGTACAAACTATTTGCAGATCTCTACCCAGGGAGATCACTACTACTCTGCCCTGGTAGTCAGAGCACTCATGGCAGCTTCTTATTTCCTTCACCACTGAAGGAAATCCTGATCCTACAGCTGCAGCCAGAAAAAGGGAAAAGGCCATGCCCCAATTTTTTTTTTATATCTGCTGAGCTGTCTTGGCATCAAAACCTCAGGAGAGAAAGGAGTGGGAGCAGCGTGTCCAGTAGTCAGGTTCCTTACAGGGCTTCATTAAGGGGGCAATTAGCTGCATCTCTTTGCTGTTGCTCTTTAGCACAGGCATCAGCTTAATCCCTGGAAGTGTCCAAGGCCAGGCTGGACAGGGCTTGGAGCAATGTGGGATAGTGGAAGGTGTTCCTGATCATGGTGGGAGGGTTGGTTCTATATGATTTTAAGGRCCCTTCCAACCCAAACCATTTTATGATTCTCTGATTGTATGAGTTTGAATGTGTAGAGTGCTGGGGAGATGGGACTGGGATAAGAAGCAGGGAGGAGATGTGCAGCATGGATCCCTYAGGGTTTCAGCCTGTTTCACTCCAAACTGGCTCTTGAAGCCATTCCRCATCCATAAAGGCAAGGACAGCTCTTTGTGGTGGTGAGTTAAAGCARGATGGGACTGGATTGTGCATGATGGTGGCTACAGGCAGATGAATCTAAAATTACAGGGGCTGAACCCTCCCTGCAAAGCCCTCAGTCCTTGAGCAAAAATCTTGTGCCATTCCAGTTTGTGAAACATTCACCTAGTGTGGATTGTGCAAAAATCTCTTAGGACATCAACTGTAAATTGCTGGTTTGGCTCCACTTGGCAACTTCCTCAGGTTTCCATCCAGGGAGATCCCTTGGAGGAGGCTGTTGGCCCAGCTTCCTGCCCTGCACAAGGCTGTGGTTTCGATGGTGCCAGAGGCATTTGCAGAAATACCTGCTTTGAACAGGCCAGAGASTGAGGGAGCTGGGCCTGTTCAGTCTGGAGAATACTGAGAGGGGATCTCAACAATCCATATAAACACTCCAAGGGTGTCAGAGGATGGTGACTCTCTTCAGTGGTGCCCAGCCACAGGATGAGGAGCAATGGCCATAAACTGAAACACGAGAAATTCCACCTCTATTTGAAAAAAAAAAACAACTTTATGTTGAGGGTGACAGAACACTGAACAGCTGCCCAGGGAGGGTGTGGAATTTCCTCTTTGGAGATTCCAAACCCACCTGGATATGTTCTTGTGCCACCTGCTCCAGGTGACCCTGCCTTGGCAGGGGGGTTGGACTGGATGARCTCCAGAGGTGCCTTCCAACCCTAAAAATTCTGTGGTTCTGTGAAGGGTGGGCAAATGCTTTGCAACAAATGGGCAGCTCAGGGTTTCCAGTCAGTCCCTTGCACTTGGGTTGGTTGTTTCCCTTAAAAACTCAGCCACTATTGCTCCTTCCTTCACAGAAACACAGAATGGTTTGGATTGGAAGGGACCTGAAAGATCATCTCATTCCAACTCCCTGCCATGGGCAGGGACACCTTCCACTAMCCCAGGTTGTTCCAAGTCCCATCCAACCTGGCCTTGGACACTTGCAGGCATGGGGCAGCCAGAGRTTCTCTGGGCACCAAGGATTCCTTGTCAGCACAAGGATGCTCCTGACTGTGCAGAGACAGGAGCTCTCTGAGCAGCCTGCACCTTCAAGGTTTTCTGTTGTGGTCCAGGGCAGTTCAGGCTGAATCTGTAGGAAGAGAAGTGATCAGAGGCACAGTGGGGTTGGCCTCTCACACGTTTCTGTAATTGCCTCAAGCAATGTCACAGGTCTAACTCTGATCTCCTGATTTGCAACTGCAGCCAATATAAATTTTACAGATTCACTCCAAATTTATGGCAGACAGAAATGGCAAGGGTAAAATCAGACTTCAGATTACCAATTTGTCCTGCTCAGTGTGACTTTAGTTCCCATAATAAAACAATATGCTGTTCCCACATCTCAAAGCTCTGGATCAGGAGGTGGAAACCCAAAATTTTCAGAGCAGAGGTGCTGTGAAGTGTCACACTGGAGAAGACTTTTGTGCTCGCAGTGGAAATGGTGATTGATGTCAGTCATGACAGAGAATTRCCTAGCAGGCATTTGTGGAGAACTTGCCAGCACTCACTCAATCAGCAGCCCAAGAGGGGTAAATATTTTGGTGAACTACACATTCCTGGCAGGTTTAGATTAATGTCAGAATTCTTGTTTAAAATTTTTTGTGAACTACACATTCCTGGCAGGTTTAGATTAATTTCAGAATTCTTGTTTGAAATTCTTAATGGAAATACGACATGGGAAATGAATTACTTTTGGAAATGAATGACAACACCACACAGGGCAGCCATGCAACCTCCCCACATCTTGCTTTTATTGAAAGGAGAATGACAAATCCTTTGTGGCTGCTGCAACAATTCCTTGAATCCAACGATGCCAAAAGCGATCACTCCTGGAGATTCTCCACAGTTAGCCACACTACAACCTACAGAAAGGAAAGGATCTTCAGAATTATGATTATAAGGAAAACCCTGCTGCTTGGGATTCAAATGATGATTTGGGAAATCARCTTTGCCCCAGACAAATCCTAAACTTACCACCTACAGCAACTGTACCCAGAYCGACAGGAGCCCAGGTAATCATTGCCACGAGGGCATTGCCCCCTGTGGCAGAAGGTCCCACGATACCCACACTCCATGTAAGGTCTCCTGGGTCTTGCCAAGCTTCTACCTTAAAAAAGAACAAATAAACAAAGATGGGAGACATTTTATTTCCAGTTTCCTGCAGGGATTTGCATTTTGCTTAATCCCTGTGAGCTGACAAGGACGTGACAGTTCAGTCCTGAGGAGGAGGTCTGTGGGCACAATGACCAAGCAGACACTCTAATTCCTTCTTCCCTGCCAAAATTGGATACCCACATTCAAARTGCCTTTTGGGAACAGCCACCAGCCTGTGCTATTCCCAGAACAGGTTTTATCCATGAAGGTGCTAATTGTCAGGGATCAYAACAACCCCAGGGAGCAGACAAGCAATTAAGCAGGAGGTTGCCTGGCCCTGTTTGGTCGATTAATAAAGATGCAGCCTGGCAGCTGAAATGTTCTGGATGCATCTGACTGAGCGCACATGAACCAATTAATTCCAGTTTCCAGCTCATCCATGYAACATTGCAAAGTATTCAGAGAGAGGGGAGCTTGTTCCAGCAAYCAGGGAATGGATATTAAATATGGACAGTGCATCCAGCACATCCCTGGTGGGCTGGATTCCCAGCATGTGAGTAAAGTGATACATACACACCCAGAAAGTCCCAGGGAGTAATAAAGGAGTGGTTTAAAGGGTGAATAAAACACTGCTGGTCTCAAACTAGCAGTCTGTGAGGCATTGTGAGCAGTCTGAGCTCTCAGGAACACTTTTCTTCCCAGATACAGATAAATTTCTGGCTTTAATATATCCAGAAGGTCCTACTGAAAACAGGCCAAACATCCCTGTGTGTTAAATAAGGACATAAAACAYACCAAAGGAACTCTTTGCCTCTGGGAACTGGCACAGGCAGAGGCCCAGGTGAGAATAACACCAGACAACCACATAGAATCATAGAATCACAGACTCCTTTAGGTTAGAAAAGAACTTTTAAGATCATCAAGTCCAATTGTTAACCCAGCACTGTCAAGCCCACCACTAATCCATGTCCACAGGTGCCACATCCAGATGGCTTTTAAATCCCTCCAGTGATATATATATATATATATATATATATATATATATATGTGACACTTTTCCCACATTTCTGGTCTGCTGCAGTTTTCACAGTCTTTTCCCATCCTTATATCCCTAGAGGACACTTTCCACCCTGTTCCCACAGAGATCAAAACTCCACCAGCTCCTGCTTGCGCACAGAGCACTCTGCAAATGTGGCTGTGCCATTTTCAGGGCTGATATTAAAATACAATCCCTTTTTCTGGATAATAGAGTTGGTTTGGGGTCCAGACTCCTCTGCACCCCCCAACAGGCATCATGATTTTGTGCCTCTCCACCTTATGTCCCAGCTCCTAAAGCAAAGGATGTTTAAAGAACATGGGGCCAAATTCCTTTTTCGTTTTTTCTGTGTGGTTTAAGAATACTTMATCKTGATTTAATTTGTTTMTTGGGTGACTCAGGCAAAYTGATTTAAGTACAAGCCTGCAGGGTTTKATGGGGAAAATGCTGGTGCTGAATGGTGATTTTGGGGTTTGCCCCTTTCAAAGTGATGTTTGAAGTATTTGCCTGCTAATTTCATWTCTCATCTGTAATCTCCAATGAGTTTTGATGATTTTTGTGAGGATTCTTTGCAGGAGACAGCTTGGTCACATCCCAAAGGGGACAGGGGAGCTTTGCAAGACATCAACATCTTCTCTCTAGTCCCTCACCTTACCTGCAGCTCCCTGAAATGCCACCAAGAGGAGAACAAGGAGAAAAGGAAYGATTTTCATGGCAGAGGGTGGGCTGGGATCCCGGGTCACTGCAGAGAAAGGAGACCAGGACATTGGTTAGAGCCTTGTCRCTCCATAGTCCCAGAGGTGACACAGAGAAATGTTCTTCAAGACCTGAAGTTACCTAAAAGAGATTATTACACATTTTTTTCATGGTCGTGTCTATTGTCCTAAGGATCATGGCATAYGAAAAAAACTTCCATGCAAAAAATTCAGTTTTAAATCCTCTTTTAATTAATGCATCAAGTGACCAGCAATTTATCCTGGATTTCTCAATAACTTGCAATGCAGGGCAATAAATTTGATTTGCCTTATGAAACTTAAAGCTGTTAATTCAGAAAATAAGATGATTTTTGCTAGATTTATACAAAACAACCCCATGGGTTTTCTCAAGCTTTTCTACTAAAAAAAATAAAAAATAAAAAGAGCAGAAAAAGCAATTTTCTTCCCAATTAACTCAAAATCCAGCTTCTCTTTATTCTTYCTTGGAGGCTGTTGTTTATTCTTCCCCTAAAGAATTACATTATTTCCAGGATAAATTTTTGAGTATTTGCATTTCCTGCAGCCAACAAAACCTCCTCTCCCTTATCAACKTTTGACACCTCTAGAACTGGCTCATGACAGACTGGAACCACTGCACAGTTAAGGCTATAAAACAAAATGCAGATAGACATGAKAGAAATGAAGTCTCCATCCCCTTTAAGAAGGACAAAACCTTTTGAGAGAGGCTGAATAATGAGAATATTTTGGTTGTTACCAGGCAGGAGGAGCTCTAGGCTGGAACAGTCCCAGGATCAGTGTCAGCCACCTGGAGGAAGATGAAGATGAAGGAGCAGAGCGTGGGTTTGTGCTGTTTCTGGAGGGTGCTGAGGGATGTTTGACCTCCACAGCCTTCTGGTGGCCAATGAGGCTTTGGGGAGCTCTGGGGGCACCCAATGAATCCTCTTTGCTGTTGTCCTAAGAGGAACCAAGGTCTGGCTTTCAAACCATTGCAGCGTTGCTCAAGAAATGTGTTGAGATGAGAAAAACCACCCTGGGCCTCCTCCCTTTGAGCACCCCTTTGGCCACAGCAGCTCACTCAAGGTCTCTGTTTCTACCTGTTTTCAGAGGTTTTATATTTCCTTACAAGCATGGACAATATATCATCATAGAAGTGAAATAATCATCAGCTGGAATGTTAAAATAAAACCCATCAAACCTATGTTAAAGGGCAAGTCAGTTCTTCTTTGGAAATTCACAAGAGGGTTAATGGGCTGTCATTAATTCTACATCATTAATGCTGTTGGAAGGGAAAATCTGGACAATTAAGAACATGGAAAAGATCTGCACTAGGGAAGGGTAGGGAAAAAATGAGAGAGGAAAAGAGAAATCTAAGAGTTCAGAATAAGAAAAGAAAAAGTTGTTTGGGTTTTGTTTTTTTTTTTCAAATTTTTGCACCAAAACAGTTCCATTACTAGGTTACCTGCATGGCACGTAAAATATTTTATTCCACATCTATTTATGGAAATTATTACAGCCCATGCCCAGCAATTTTAGTTTTATTATCTTTATTCTCTTGCCACGGACAGAAGAGTTCTCTGAGCACAGCATCCTCCTTTCTCACCAAGGATTCCTCCAATGGCTTCCTGCTTTTTACAGACATTTCTGTAAGTTCAGGGGCCTGTTGCAAAGGGATCTTCACTTCTCTTTTATCACTCTTTCCTCCTTGAATCCGGCCCGCCCCATTCCGTGGGAGGTGCCGTTCTCTGGCTGAGCTCATCCCAGCGAGAGCCTCCCTGGGCTCGCCCTTCGTGCCCTGCAGGGATTTTTCTTAGATCTCTTTGTTTTCTTTCCCAATCAAAGCAGCTATTTCACGGAGGCTTCCAGCACAGCCTTGTCAGCAGCTTTCAGGCTGCCCTCAGGCTTCTTGTTTCTCTGGGCTGCTCCTTTGGGTGCTTTTCATTCCTCATTTTTGCTTTTTTTTTTTTTTTTGAGGTCAAATACATGTCGAACGTGCTTGGTTCCACAACGTGGTTACACAAAATTGTGCTGTGGTCACTTTTACACAGCAGCTCCCACAAACAGCTTTGGAATTGGAATTTGCACTTAATCCAGGAAGGCAAATGTTCTTGTGGATGCCAGGACCAGCTGTTCTAAGAGTCACCATTGTACAGCAAGAAAAATGTACATTTTACAGAGGAAAAATCMAATGTCTGCATCGCCTGGCATCATCCACAATCACCTGTCAGATCTGCCCTGCTGCATCACCTCAGGCAAGGCAAGGACCTGCAGAAGATGTGCCCTGGTCCCCAAATCCTTTAGGGCAGGGCTGTTGCTGAAACCCTTCCCTGAGGTGTTTTTGAGGTGTTTGCAGACAGATGTGCAGCCAAACATCTGGGCTGAAAAATGGCTCAGCACGTGAGGAACAGCTGGGTCTGTGTGGTGTCACCTGTGGGCAGCTCACCTGGGAGCACCAAGTCCAGYTCTTGGGGTCCCCAGCACAAGAAAGACTTGGAGCTGCTGGAGGGAGTCCAGAGGAGGCTGTGGAGATGCTCCAAGGGCTGGAGCCATGGCCAGGGACAGCCTCCACCAGATCAGATTCCTCCAAACCCTGTCCAACCTGGCCTTGGACAATTCCAGGGATCCAGGGGCAGCCACAGCTTCTCTGGGCATCCTGTGCCAGGGCCTCACCACACTCACAGGGAACAATTCCTTCCCAAATTCCCATCTATCCCTGATCTATCCCTGCCCTCTGCTAGTGGGAAGCCATTCCCTGTGTCCTGTCCCTCCATGCTGTCCTAGTTTGAAAAGGAAGTGAGTTTTTGGGATGCTGTGGTCAAACCAAAAATCTCACTTCCTTTTCAAAKCAMGACYCTTGCCTTGTCCCAAATCCTTCTCCAGCTCTCCCTTTAGGRCCTGGAAGAGGCTCTGAGGTCTCCCTGAATCCTTCTCTTCTTCAGGATGTCACTTTTTTGGAGACATGAGGAGTTTTTTAGCAAAAGAYGCTCCTGGGTGCTGAAATCCAGCAGAGAAAAGCGCAGCCAAACCGGTGGCTGGGAGGCAGCCAGAGCAACTGGGAGCTGGCAGAGAAGCTGGGGAGGGTGGCTAGCTCTGGGAATATCTTCTGGAAAGCCTTCTGGCTTCCTTCTTCTCTGCCTGGCAAAGCTCCGGGGTGATGATGGCACAGGATTTATTCCCGGCTTGGAACACAGGAGGAGAGACTGAGGAGAGACAGCTGAGGCTCCTCAGGGAGGGCATGATGGTGGTGGAGGGCAGGGGGATGAGATGATGAGGTTCCCATCTTCTGTGGGCGACAAGAAAGGTCACATTGTGCCTGCATGGACCTTGGCAGCATCCTCACTGCTGAATTTGCAAAATTGGTTCTTCCCCATCCCACTCTCAGGTCTGGAAGAGGCTTTGGTGCCCATTAGAGGCTGAGTTGTGCTTTGTATGCTAAAAATTGGGTTTTCTAGGAARGGGCCACGTGATGTTTGCTGCTGTGGAGGACAGAGACAGCCAAGGCTGAGCTTCACTTGGCTCCAGAGCCCTCATTACACCCCTGACTTTATTAAAACGCTTCACTAGAGCTGGGCCCAGCAGCCCAGCATCATTAATTAATGAAAGAAACACAAATAGGAGCAGGGCAGTGGGGCAGGAGGAAAAGTGGTTTGTCCTTTACACCCAAAGGGCCCCCAAACCCAATCAGATGGATTTGAGGCTGCAAAGATGCCAAATTCCTGGTAAAAAGCAGTGCTGGAGACCCACAGAGAGCCTGGGGATGGTCCCACGAGTAGGGAAACCAGGCAAGGATATTTCTGAGCAGTTTGGTGGTTACTGTTACACAGCACAGCCTGGGCTTTATTGACAGAAAAATCAATAAAATATAAAAAACCAACAATAAATGTATAAAAGTCCCAGAAAACAGGTACATCCAACAGCCCAGCTGATGTACAAAGTTTTGGGAGCTTCCTGCAGCATATTGCAAAAACCATCAAAACCYGAGGTGATATTTTGCCTTAATTAAACTCCCTTTTTGTGGCTTTTCCTGTAGTGACCTGCTGGGAATTTATTCTCTAAAAAGCATCAGCGCTGGAGGCTGCCGGGCTGGAAATTGGGATAAAAAGCAAATGCACACCAGAGGGCTCCTGCAAGCTCCGATGCTCGGGATCCCATTTCACAGCGGTGAGGCGGGAAAACAGCGGGATTAACTGATGGCTCTGCGCACACCATGTCCCAGCTGCCACCTAGTGTCATCCCCGCGACACGGGGACATCGCYCGGGGGACATCGGGGTGGCCGTGCCCCGGTGCACAACAATTTGGGGCACATCGGMGTGGGCTTGTGKCYGRGCACAACAGCACAGGGAGCAATGGGATGGGCTTGAGCCGGTGCTGAAGAACCCAGGGGACATCGGGGTGGGCTMGTGKCASRGCACAYGAGCCCGGGGGACATCGAGGSGGGCTGGTGACACCGCACAYCAATTTGGGGGGTACGGGATGGGCTTGTGGCAGTGCACAGCAGCTCCAGGGGTCTCCCATGGTCGGTCTCTGTGTCCCCAAGCCCCCGGGGGTGGCGCAAGCACCGTGATGTCACACTGCCCGGGGAGGGGACACTGGGGGAGGTGCCCGGTGAGGGCGGGCGGAGCGGGACCGGCCCCGGCGCTCCTTCTTCCTCCTTCTCCTCCTCCTCCTCCTCCTCCTCCTCCTCCTCCTCCTCCTCCCTTTCCTCCCACCTCCTCCTCCCCGTCCTGCTCCCAGGATGCGCGGGGCCGTCCCCAGGCTCAGCCTGACGCTGCTGGCGGCGGAGAGCGGCGCCCGTGAGTGAGCGCGCAGGATGCGCGCAGGATGCGCGGGGGCGTGCGGGGCTGCGCTCCGGCGGAGGGGAGGGGGAAGGCGGATGGGATGCTGGAAAGGCGGATGGGATGCTGGCAAGGCGGATGGGATGCTGGCAGTGACGCCTTGGCGGCCATGCCGGGGGTCCCGAATCGTCTCCGTGTACCGGAGAGGGGGGTTCATCCCTGCGCCCCGCGCTTGGGGAGATGCGCGGTTCTGCTCCCGGCATCCCCGCGGGCCCGGCCCTCCTCTTGGGTTTTTTTTCATATTTGAAAAATGGATTTTTTCCCCCCCTGCTTATTTATTTATTTGMTTATTTTGGAGCCCGAGGTTTTTATCAGAGCCTTCCTTGGGGCCGGGCCCCTCGGTGGCGGTGGCTGCACCTCAGCTGACAAAGCCACCGGGAGCCGGCAGCTGGAGATAAGCCCGGGAGAAGGGCTGGGAGATGGAGTTCTGGCGSGAATGGCTTTAAACTGACAGAGAGCAGGTTTACATTTGATATTAGGAGGAAATTCTTCCCTCTGASGGTGGMGAGGCCCTGGCACAGGGTGCCCAGAGCAGCTGTGSCTGCCCCTGGATCCCTGCAAGTGCCCAAGYCCAGGCTGGACAGGGCTTGGAGCAASCTGGGACAGTGGAAGGTGTCCCTGCCAATGGCAGGYGGWGGAATGAGAGGAGCTTTAAGGTCCCTTCCCACCCAAACCATTCTGGGATTCTCTGGTTATGAATGGCACCGCTCAGTTGCTGGGGGGTGTGTGTGGCTGTGTCATCCCTCAGCACCGCCTCTCTGCCCTTCTCCAGGGCTCTGTGCCATCATCCACTACCTTGTCCGGGGGCAGCTGGGCTGGTTCGGGCTGACCATGGCCTGCCTGGTGCCTGGCTACGCCGCTCAGCTCCTCAGCGTGCTCTGGTTCCGGGCAGACGGACACGCACCCGGCTGCTGCCTCCTGGCGCTCCACCTCCTGCAGCTGGGCCTCTGGAAGCGGTGAGAGACACTCRCCGCCATCCACCCACCCCCCACAACCCGGCTGCAGCCCCACATTGCCTCCAGCCAGCGCGGACATCCCGTCACGGTGGCTCTTGCAGGTACTGGGATGTCCTGCGGGCGGCGGCCAAGGCGGGCGGCGGTGCCGGGGAGCTGCTGGCTCAGCTCGGGGATGTTTGTGTGCTGCGGCTCCTGGAGGCCCTGCTGCAGACCCTGCCTCACCTCCTGCTCCAGACCTATGTCGTGGTGGCCGTGGACCCAGCAGGCTTCATCCCAGGTGAGTTCCCAGGGGGATGGTTCAGGGGTGATGGATGTGTGTGCCCTCCCTGGAGGGATGTGCTGCASAGGGACTGGGAAGCCTCGATGAGAAGCAGCAGGGAAAAGCCTGGCTGGAAGCGTTCTGTGGCTGAATGCAAAGGTGGCTGCTTTGCCCCAGAGGGGAACTTTGAGGTGTGCAAAGAGGGAGGCTGCAGTGTGGAGTCACGGCATGTGCAAGGTCACAGTCACTCATTGTCCATCTCTGGTCTGATGGCAGTGACTGGGCTGGAGCTGCCCTGGGGCTGCAGAGCTCTGTCCATGGAGACAGCCCGAGGGCATCCACAGGGAGATACTCAGAGGCTACTCTGGATACTCAGAGGGTATCCACAGGGAGATGCTGAGCAGGATTTAGCAGGATTTAATTGAAATGCTCCAGTTTCATCCCTGGGGGCATTCAAGTCAGGTTGGACAGTGTTACTGTTGAGTCGGGAATGAAGTAACACATAAACTGTAACTCTCTTCAGCAGGCTAATCCCAAGTTTATTGGAAWCCATTATTTTTTATACACTGTTCTGATACAGCTGGACCTGATTGGTCATTTAATCAACACCCCATCACCATTGGCTAATTAAGAAGACACCCTTTGGTAAACATCTTATGAGAAAACAACTGTTTAAAACACCAGCTGCAAGATTGTTTTAATTCTTTCTCTCAGCCTTCTCAAAAGTCCCCAGAACAACTCCTGGGAAAGTTMATCTGGCTTTCTCTCTCTGAGCAAACTGTCACAACCACAGGACAGGGCTCTGAGGAACCMGGTCTGGTGSAATGGGTCCCTGCTCATTGCAAGGGACTGGACCAGATGGCCTTCAAGGTCCCTTCTGTGATTCTTTGATTCTGTGATGCACTTGGCAGGATCAAGGGGTGTCTGGCTTGTATGGGGGTGCCGGGCTACCAACACCTCCTTAGCACAGAGAATTGGCCTGCTGTGCATTTGGGCCTCCATCAGAGCCCTGACTGCCCCTGTCCCCACACAGGTGTCAGTGCAGGGCTGTCCCTGCTGTCCCTGGCCTGGGCTTTGGTCTCCTACAGCCACTTCACCTTCCTGCTGAAGCCTGGACACCTGAGCCCACCAGCTGCTGTCATCCTGTGCCTGCTGCTCTGGAGGACAGGGATGCTGGGGACCCGGGTGCTGGCCCTGGTGCTCTTTGCCAGGCTCTATTCCTTCTGGGTTTTTGCTGTGGCAGGTAAGGCCTGAGATCCTGTTCCCRACATCCCACCCCAATGTTCTCAGGTTTTGTGTTGCTGGAATGGCTTCTGAGGTATTAAAGAGTCTTTTTCCCAGCCCTGTGACTAAAGAAGTAGTCGAGATTCCTCAGCTCTGGTTTTCAAGGTTGTTTATTTTCTCTTARCTATTACATTCTTTTTTGGGCCTGCTGAGATCTGTCCAGCAGGTCAGGTTGAGGCACAGCGACTGCCCTTGGGGGTGGTGCTAGCTTTTTATATTAAGAACTACATATACTTTATTTACAATAATTTTCCAATACCTYTRACCTATGTTAGACAGTCTGTCTCTACTTTAAACCAATCCAAAAGTGCCACCATKACAGCAGAAGATGGAGGACAAGAYGAAGGAGAAGAAGGACAGGACACACCCAGATTCCTCCATCTTGCCTCTTGAARCCCCATTCTAAATCCCCAAAATTCTACTTTTTCACCCCGTGATAAATTCACTAACATTCTACTCAAACCCTTGTGGCTTGTAAATCTTGCACAAAGTTGGTAACTTTTTCCATGGGTTAAAATCAAAGGCACAGGTGTCTGACTCTGTGCCAAGGTCTCTGAGCCCCCTGCCAGGGTTTTGAGCCATCCAGGGCAGTCAGAGCAATGTCCTGGGTCCCGACACAATGTCAGCCCTGCCATGCTCCTGTTTGCAGCCTCCCCTGGGCATGGCTTTGCAAATCCAGTCCTTTCTGCCTGCAGGGGTGCACTGGCTGCTCATGTCCTTCTGGCTGGGGGCCCAGCAGACAGATATRGTGGCCCAGCCGTGCCGCTGGAGGCTCTTCAACTGCCTGCTGGGAGCTGTCTACATCTTCTGCTACATCAACGTCCGGCCCGGCCCCTCCAGGAGCAGGGTGGCCGTGTTTTATGCAGTGAGTACCTGGAATTGTTTTGTGTTCCYCATGGATGAAGCTGCTGGGGACGAGCAACAGCTTCAGATTCTCTGTTTTCATCTCTCACATCACCACTTGCTCAAAATCCAGAGTTTTGCTGTGTCCTGACAAAGCAACATGGRCACCAAGGTGGATGTGCCTTCTGCCCTGGTTTTGATTCCTTAGAGGCAGCCTTACAATGTCAGTGGTAAAAAGTAGGTGAAGACCTTGCAGAAAGTTCAGTTTGACAGCTTCTATGTTTTAAGAGATAAATTAGGTGCAAAATGTAACAGGAGAAGTGCTCAAGGCCAGGTTGGGTGGGGATGGGAGCAACCTGGGATGGTGGAAGSTGTCCCTGCTCATGGCAGGGGYTGCAGTTAGYTGAGCTTTAAGGTCCCTTCCGACCCCAACCATTCTGTGATTCTAAGAATCTATGAAAATCTAGAAAATGGTGTTTTCTGTTGTGAGAGGCACATCTAAAGCCTTCAGAAGGATATAATGATGACTCTCTTCSCTCTGCCTTGCAGATAATGCTGATGGAGAACACGCTCCTGCTGCTGTTGGGCACCCGGTTCCTGCAGGTAGASCTGAGGAACAGCCTGACTGTGACTGGGGCTGTCATGTCAGGGTCTTTAATAGGTAAGAACATTGATTTTAGAGRCTGGATTGCACATTTTGAGAGTAGTTTCAGGAAATGAGCATCCAGACTCCTGTCCCAAGTCCCTCTCCAGCTCTCCTGGAGCCCCTTTAGGCCCTGAAGGGGCTCTGAGGTCTSTCCAGAGTCTTCTCCASGTGAACAGCCCCAACTCTCTCAGCCTGGCTCCAGCCRTTGGAGCATCTTTGTGCCAAGCAGGGTCATATTTTACCAGAGAGATGGGGGCAGAGGGAAGTTGTGCAACTCCTCAGACTCTCAGATAACTGTGTTAAAGAAATGAGATGGAAAAGAGCAAGTCCTCTGGTCTTGGATGAGTTTAGGTATAAATAGGAAGCTGTCTTAAAAACTTGCTGGTTTAAAGGCCAGAGGATGGGGGTGCTGTGACATGGAAGGTTTCCTTCATCAGACATCTCCCTGCTGGGCAACTTTCAGTCTGCCAATTAATCCAGATTAAATTTGGGGTTGAGTGTGCATTTCCTTTGCCCAAATCTGCTCAAGTGGGATTCTTGCATCCCTGTAAATGCTGGAAAGATGTGCTGCTCATACACCTGATTCTCAGCAGCATCTTTGCAAAGGTCTTGTTGATCTGGAGGRGCCTCAAGGTCTGGCCTCTTCTCCACAGCTGACCAAAATGCTGCTGGGACTCCTCAGTGACACTTTTCTGCTCCTTTCCAGGTGCCACAGCCCTGGTGATTTACTACAGCCTGCTCCATCCCAAGTCCACAGAGATCTGGCAGGGATTCCTGGAGACAATGTGCAGTTCTGCAGCAGCTGGGGATGAGCAGGGGTCTGGAGAGAGCTCCCAGGCTGGGCAGAGTTCAGGGACTTTGGGAGATGAGGAGTCCTTGCCAGTGGAAGGAACCAAGACAGAGCCCAAAAAGGAGACCAGCTCATCACTGCTGCAGTCCAAAGGGGGTTTGGAGGACAGCTGGACAGACCATCACCACTGGCTGCTGGTGAAGCTGGCCTTGAAGACAGGAGATGTGTCCGTGATCAACGCAGCTTTTGGAGATGGTGGAGTGGGAGAGGCTTTTCCTGGAGGGTGGATGATGGGGAAACCCCCTGGTGCTGAGCCTGGGGCAAACCTTTCCCTCCCCATGAGGGACATCCATCCCTCTGGACTGGCAGTGGGGAACGGAGGAGGCATCAAAGCCAGTGCTGGTGCTCTGGGAATGGCACAGGAGGATGGAGCACAGGATTTTCCCCCATCCACATCCCACCCCGGTGGCTTCTCCCCAGATTCCACRGAGAGCTCCTCTGTGTATTTCAGTGCAAGTGCAGGAGGCATCACCTCCCCTGGGACAGGGACAGCCACAAGCATGGCCCTGGTGCAACGGGACAGCAAAGCTCAGCCTCCCCCAGGCTGCCTGGGAGAAGGAGGAGGAGGAGGAAGAGGAGGYGATTTATCCCTTGGGATGGCCAGCATCAGCCCAATCCTGGGCTCTTGTGCCCACAGGTGTCTGCAGAGAAGCTCTTCCTTCGGCAACACGGGCAGCTGTGGGGTGGCAGGRCTCCCCAAAGAGGGCTCAGAGCCCACAGGGACAGAGGGTGCCCTTGTGGGGTGCCATCACCTTTGGGACACCCACCCTTGTGGCCCACAGGGGACTGTGGTGAGGAGCAAGCTGAGGTCACCGTGCTTCACCTCCACCCCCAAGGCCGGCCCTAAATGCTCCCAGCGAGGACTGGGGGGACTGGGAGAAGGGACAGACCTGTCTGGGTGACCAGAGTGACCCTGTAAATGTCACCTTGGGCCAGCCTTGGGGTGGCTGTCTCATCAACAGGGCATGGCAGGAGGTGGTGGGACGAAGACTGTCCCCACAGTGCCCCTGCCATGGGGCAGAGTGCCCCTCCATCACTGGGACATCACCTTCCCTCCCAGCACATCTTCTAGAGGCGGTCTTGAAGAACTTCAAAAGCCTTAAAAAGCCCTAAAAGTCCAGGGCTGGTAATTTATTGAGCTTATTTATGTCACAGACCTGCCAGGCAGCCGYAGCCTCCTGCCTTTGGTGTATTTGTGACAATGACTTGAGGTGTGTCCTTAAACCAGTGCCTGCACAAGCTGCTGGCCTGTCCCAGTGTGGAGATCTGATTGCTGTCTCCAGGGCCTGCAGTGCAGGCCAAAGCAGTTTTCTCAGGACAAATAAGTGCCTAAATCAGAAAAATGATGAGTTTTACTCTTGGATGTCCTTCCCTCTGGGCAGAGTAAGGCCTCAAGTAAGGCTCAGCATTGATTGATTGTTTTTCCCCACCAGGTTTATCTTGAGGCCTTTACCAGCTCCATTTTTGGGGGTCACATAGGATTGCAGATTCTGTTCCTGCTGCAGACCAGAACCTCAGAACCTGGAATTACAACCAAAAGCCATGTCCTGKTGCTTGCCCACTGTCTTGCCTCCTCAAGTGGTCTTTTCTCTCCAGCCTCCTCCTTGTCCCCTTCCAGCTGCACATCACAGGACCCCAAAATTATTTGGGTTAGAAGGAACCTTAAAGTTCATCCAYTTGCAACCCCTGCCACATGCAGGGACAGCTTCCACTAGACCAGGTTACCAGGTTATTTTCCACATCTGCCTGGATGCTCCCARCTAAACTTAGGCCAAATCCCAAACCAGTTTCTACCCCCACCATAAAACCCACAGTGCAGGCAGGGTTCATTTGTGTCAGGAACTAAACCCATCAATACCACGGTCTCAGAAATAGCCAGTGCTTCCCACCAGGCTGGCTGGGCATGGATTTGTGCCCAGGACATGGCTTAACATATTAATTGAGGTGTGATCAGCTGAATTCACCACCAGGCTCCTGAGTGCCAGCTGGAGCACATCTGGCTGTGCTCTCCAGCTGTTGTCCCAATGTGGGCAGGACTCTGCTGCTGCCACAGGGCAGGAAAGGCAGCAGGGAGGGCACAGGCATGTGATGAATTATTAAAAAAAAAAAAGTTTCTATGATGCATTCACTGCTCAGGGCTGACCCAGCCAGATGTTCCCTTTGGGGCACAGAAAACCCAGTTGGTGCTGAGTATGGAGTGAAGCCACATTCCAAAGGGATGAAGGCTCCCTGTCTCCATCTGGACCCAGCCCCCTGTGCTGGGCCTGTGCTCTGCAGGCAGGAGCAGTTCCAGTGGCTTTTCCAGAGCCCTTCTCATTGTGTGGATCACAGAGAAGGCAGCAGTGCTGCRGGGCCATTGCAGGAATTTTTATCTAGCTTGGTTTTCTACTTTTGATAATATATAATTATGCTTGAAAATACCCCAAACCAGCCTTTGCTGTGTCTGTGTCTCATGTTGGGGGTGGAAATCAGCGTGGAGGGGTCTCTCTTCCCAGTCTTGGCTCTTGCAGCCCCAGGATGAGTTGTCTGTCAGGATTTCCAGTGGGAGGGTGAAGAAGGAACCTGGGCAACAGGATCTGGGGGAATGGCATGAAAATGTGTCAGGGAAGGTTAAGGCTGGGTGTTAGAAAAAGATTCAGAAAAAGTTTCATTCATGAAACTCACACACACAGGCCAGTCAGAAAGGAAACAGACAATTTTGAGAAAGTAAAGAATACTTTTGTGCACGGGAGTCAGGAGTAAATGTGATTAAATGTGATTTGATTTCTCAGAGAACATCCACAGTGCAGGGGTGCACCATGAGCTGATACCTCTGACCTCAGATGAGGTGGTTGTGGAAATCCTGGACAGATCAAGGAATGGCAGAAGAGAAGAGGGGAATCTGGGGACAGAGGGTGCACGAGGACTGGGCAGGGATGAGGGTGTTTGTGTGAGGGATCTGTTCCCACAGCTCTGCTCCCTGATGATGACAGTTGGTCACTGGTGAGCCATGCTTCACTTTCTCCTTGGGGCAATGTGAAATCAGGTGGAATAATATGGATTGTCTGTCCTTAAAGGCTTCCAGCCTGTGTGAGAGCCCTGTTGCACCCAGGGTCCAAGTCCTGCCTGCTGGTACAGTCCCAGCACTGAGCCACAGGTCTCTGTCTGTAGACATAACCTGTATTTAATCAGAGAATCCCAGAATGGGTTGGGTTGGAAGGGACCTTAAAGATCATCTCATTCTAATCCCCTGCCATGGGCAGGGACACCTTCCACCATTCCAAGTTTCTCCAAGCCCCATCTAACCTGGCCTGGGACACCTCCAGTGATGGGACAACCACAGCTTCTCTGGGCACCCTGTGCCAGGGCCTCCCCACCCTCACAGGGAAGGATCTCTTCCCRATATCCCATCTGAACCTATTCTTTAGTGAATTCTAAAGCCCTGTTTGAAGTAGGAGGACTTCAGCAGCAAATCACAGCTTCAGATTCCCCATCCTTTCCATTTGCCCAATAATCTGGTGRACCTCCAGATTTTTCCCAATGCTGCCAGACTGGGAAAATCACAGTGGGGAGGAGTTTCTCCCCAAAACTTCTTGTCCCTTTGCCACCAGAGGGAGATGCTGCTCAAGCTCCAGATACCCTCCAGTGCTTGTGTTATGGAATCATTAATGTTGGAAAAGCTCTGAGCTCATCCAGTCCAYCCATTCCCCAGCGCTGCCAAGGCCACRACTAACCCATGTCCCCARYTGCCACATCCACACGACTTTTGAGTCCCTCCAGGGATGATGACTGGAGAGGAGAGGGAGGTGCAGGACTGATGCTGCTGTGGCATTGCACTGGGAGCCAGTGGGAATGAAATGGGGAGCTCTGGGATACTGGAGGTGGAGTGCACAGTGAGTTCCTGGAGGAATGAGACCATGGCTGTGGGCATCTCCTTTTYTTTCCCAGGCATCACTGGGCCATGGGGAATGTTTGAAAATCACTGTCAGGGCCTTGCCCTCTTCAGGAGAAGAGTCATTGACCTGTAAATATCCCATGGTGCCTTCATGTCCAAAGGTGTGTGTGAGGMGAGATGCCCCAGAACACACTGGATGCACAGGGGGACCCTGGGGTTTGGTAGAAGTGGCTCCAGCTGTCACCACCATGGTGCTGAGTCCTGATTTTGGTGCTGTATCCTTGGAGCTGTGCCCAGGTGGGTGACCTGGTCACTCCACACTCTGCTCTGTCCTCAGATCAACCCTCAGGATGCACATATCCCACAGATCCCAGGTCACTGCTCTGTGTGGAGCAACATGGAGGCCTGGGCCAGTCCAAACCAGGATGGAAAACTGCAGCTGGCAGAGGGGCKATGGACCAACTGCTCCTGGCAATCTGCTGATGTTTATCTTCCAAATGTCCCAAATGCTTGAGGAGACCTGGGCAGATCCTCTGCTCCTTCTGCAGCATCTCCCATGAAGCTGTTTTCAGATGAGGAATGATCCTGAGCTAGACCAGGATCTGCCAAGCTTTTGGGGGTGCTCATCACCAAAGTTTGGGCTTCAACCACCCTCCAGAAGGGCTGGAGCAAGGGGATATCTCCATGCCACTGCACTTGGACAGATTGTCCAGTGCTTTTGCCTGCTCTGGAATAGAAAACTTCTGCTCATTTGCCTCCTGTGAACCTTTCTTTTCCATTTTGTTTCTTAAGGAAACCCTCTCCATCACTTTAGAGAGGTGGAGGGTGATGCCCCAGCCCGGGAGAGCTCAATGGCACAGGTGAGAGGAGCTCTCAAGGGCAACATGGGAGCAGGAACCAAGCATGAATTTTGACAATGCAGGGAGTGACCCAAGGGCTCCCCAGAACTGGCTGTGCCACTCTGGTGATCTGGAAAAAGGAGCAATCAGGCAGGAACAGAGGCTACGTCCCTAAGAAATTAAACAATACCCAGGCCTGGCCTTGGGAACGTGGCTGTCCTGACTGCTGGCACTGTCCCCTTGGCTTGTTACTCTTGTCCCTATTTCAAGTGAAATAAAATAAAGCAGGATGGAGTTGTACCAACAGGGCTTGAGTGTGGGGCAGCAGCCTTGCCCCAGCCCTGCTGGGATCTCACCTTCCAGCCACCCAATTTCTGAGCATTGTCCATGGGTGCCTGGTTTTGTGAAAAACATTCCCTCCAGCTCCAAAATGATGTAACACCACCCCACTCCCCACKCCCCTCATCAAGAAAAGATTTCCCTAGAAAAACCATCTTTTCACTTCCAACAACACTGAACCACAATACTTGGACCTTKCAGAAAATAGAATTATTTGCCCTGGGGCTGCTGTTATTTGTCTGTTTTTTTCCAAGCTGAAACTTTGGTTATTTTTCCCCCCTCCCTTTAATTAAATTTGGTTTGCTGCAAATCCCTTTCTGGTGCCTTCAGTGTTCCTGTAAAAGGCAGGGCCCAGGCTGCAGCTCTGTGCCCATGGCTCCAAGGCTAAACAATACCACAGAGGGGGGGAGCAGAGGGTAAGCCCAGCTAATCAGGACTTGCCTAATAGGACTGAGTGCTTAATGAGAACCCAGGGACTGTGCTTCCCCAGCTGGATTTGGCTGGAGGAAAATGCTCTGTGCTCTCAACACCAGGTTTGAGARYGCTCAGCTCTCTCAGATGTGCTGGAYCAGTTTCTCCCTCCTGTGAATCCATCCTTACAGAACACAAGACAGATCRGTGAGGGATCCGTGGGGATCCAGGSATGCMGGAGGAGCTGAACAAGACCCTGGAAGCAAAAGGATCCATGTTTTGATTGAAGGGAGATATTTCAAATCAAAACACTGTTTATACCTTGATTTTCCTAAGCAAAGCCACCAAAGAGCCCTGTCTGCTCCTCTCATGTCCTTGGAGCTCCCTGAGGAGCTTTGGGGGGATTTTAGGGATTGACTTCAATAAATAACACCAAATGTTCCACTGTTTTGCCCTGGAGACCTGCTCAGATTGTCCTGTCCCCACTGCTACACCCCCAGATCGAGCTGGGGTGTGGTTTTGGGAAGGGGGTGGGATAGGGAAGGCACCTCAGGCCTTTCCCTGGTTAATGAGGGAGATTTGGGGTTCAGCACGGGGACTTTGGGATGCAGAGCAAGGTGTCAGGGGGTTGCAGGGTGTGCACAGGGGGTGGGTGCTGTGTGCATGGGAGCCCCGATGTGCAGGGTCGGTGGGTGCAGATGTGGGTGCAGATGTGGGTGCAGATGTGGGTGCCGATGTGGGAGGTTGTCTGCACACACACAGTCGGTGGGTGCAGATGCAGGTGGGCATCCCCACATTCACAACAGGTGGGTTCAAGCGTGGGTGGCTGTCCAGATGTGCACAGCACCAGGGCACAGATGTGAGGTGGGTGCCAAAACCAGTGTATGCCTCCACTCGCTGTGGAGTGCTAGGGTGTGCATGGGGCAYGCAGGAGCTGTGACCAGAGCTGGGCTCTCTGTCTGGTCCCAGGCTGGGTCCTGGGTCCGGGTTCGGTGCCAGGTCCAGGGCTGTGCTGAACTGGAGCAGGGCTGGATCCAGGTCCAGGTTTGGTCCAGGGAAGGGTCCGTGTCCGTGTCCATAGCCAGTGCCAGGTCTCGGCTCTCGGTCTGGCTCCACATCCGAGCGTTCCATCACCTGCTGGGGCCAGGTCCCAGGGCAGGACCGGGCAGGGTCCATGTCCAGGGCTGGGCTGAGGTCCGGTGCTGGCACTGGGGCTGGGTCCAGGTCCGTGTCTGTGCCCAGGTCCGGTCCAGCTCGGGGGTGGGCTCGGGTGCTGGGTCTTGGTGTGGGTGCGGGTCCGTGGTTGGGTGCGGATCCGGCTCCGTGGCCGGGTCCCGGTCCGGGCGGTGCCGGTGCCGGTCCCGATGCAGGTCGGGGTGGTGCTGGTGGGTGCCGATGCCAGCTCGATCCCGGTGCGGGCCGGGGCGGTGCCGGTGCTGTTGTCGGTGCTGGTGGTGCCGATTAACGGCCAGTCCTGTGCGGGCGGGCGGTGCGTGCTGTTGCCGGTGCTGGTCGGCTGCGATTCGGCTTCGTGTCCCGGGGCGGCGTCGGAGCGCTGCGCGGTGCTGTTGCGGTGTGGACAGGGGCGGTGCGGTCCGTGGCCTCATCGAGCGGTGCGGGTGCGGTGCCGGTGCGGGCGGGGCGGTGCCGGTGGCCGGTGCGTCCAAGTGCGGATGGGGCGGTGCGGGTCGGTCCCCGGTGGCGGGCCGGGCGGTGCCGGGTCGGTCCGGGCGGGCCCGGGGGTGCGGGCGTTCAAGTGCGGATCGGGGGTGCGGGTCCGGTCCGGTGCGGGCGGGGGGTGCGGGTCCGGTCCCGGTGGGGCGGGGCTCGGGTCGCCGCCGGGGCGAGCGAGCCGGCGGGCGCGGGGAGGGGTCAGGCGGCGGGCTGCGGGGGCCATCGCGGCGCTCCGCGAAGTTCCGCGGGGCCCGGGGAAGTTTGGGCTCGGCTCGGCCCCGGCCATGGCCTTCCGCCGGCGGGCCAAGAGCCACCCGCTCTTCAGCCAGGAGTTCCTCATCCACAACCACGCCGACATCGGCTTCTGCCTGGTGCTCAGCGTCCTCATCGCCCTTATGTTCGAGGTGAGACGCCCCCGCAATCGCCCCCCGCCGGGACCGGCTGTCCGAGTGTCCCCACCCCGTGGACGAGGTGACCCCCCTTGGTCTGCGTGGGGTGTCCCCCCCTGGGGCTGTCCCAGCTCGGGAGGGTCCCCAGCCGGCCCAGGTGCCCCCATCCCGTACGGGGAGGGGGCTGTGGGGTGCGGGACCCCTCGGTCTGGGCTCAGAGTGCCGCCCCATTCATTCCCCATSGCTCACCCAGCACCGGAGCGGTTCCCCACATTGCCGCGGGGACCCAGCCTGCTGCTGGCTTTAGGGGTGGCACATCCTTCACATCCTTCTGCCCCCGCTCCAGCTCTGCCGGGGGTCCCTGCCTGGGGAGGGGGAGCACAGGCGGTGTCAAAACCCCTGCCCCGAACCCACCGCAGCTGCCGGGATGTCCCGAGCGCTGAGGGGCACATCGAGRGAGAAGCCAAGCCTTGCATGATATTCCCAGCTCTTGGAAATGGAAGAAATTTTTTTTGCCTTTTTTTTTTTCCGCCGTTTTTTTCTTTAACAGTACCCTTTTCCAGGTGTTTTGTCTGCAGCCCGCTGACCCCGCTCCGTGGGACGAGCACCGGGGGCTCCCGGGCCTGGGGCAGCGGCTGCCCGGCCTTTCCCATCCCGCTGAGGCACGGGAAGGCATCCCCGGCATTCCTCGCCCTGCCGGGGTGGCCGCAGACCCCCGCAAGGCCGCTGTCCCACCACCGCCATGCCGGGAACGCCGCTCCGTCCCTCCCGCTGCTCCGGCTCCTTCCCTGTCCGCCTGCTTTRCCCGTGCCTGGCTCCGGGCATCCCGCAGCGAGCAGCGGGCCCTGGTCAGCGGCACCGCCGGCCGGGACCCCCCCGCCTCCCCCGCTGAACCCTCCCCTTCGGCAGTGCCACGTTTCAAAGCAAATCCGGATGGGAAAGGGGTGGCCGGGGGGCCTGGCGAGGGAGGAAAGGCTCCTTCTGCAGCAAATCGCAGGAGGAGGAAATCCATTTCCTTAATTCCTCCCTGCTGGCACCCTCTCGCTTTTCTATCCCCCTCTTTTTTTTTTTTTTTTTTACTGCGAACTCATTGAATGAACGAGTCTCTTACAGCACTCGAACCCTTTTTGACGTCCTTGTGCATGTATGTATATTTATTTAAGGGTTTCAAAACCGACCCAGGAGGGCCAGCTGTATTCCAAAGCCACATGCAAATGCTGCAAAGTTGGGCTGCAAGTTTCGTACTCGTTCTTTAAAAAGAAAATGCCACTGAAGTTGCGTCTCTGTCTCAGGGTTTCTCCCTGCAGATGGGTTTGTTGCATGTTGGGAGCCCTGTCCTGGTGAGGTGGTACCTGGGCTTGCTGCTGTGGTGTTTTTGGTTGATGTGGTGCTGTGAGGGCAGTTCTAAAAAATGGTGAACCTCCCCCCYTGGAGGTGGCAGCAGGGAGGGGTTTGTGGTGTATTTGTGTTATTTTAATGTATTTTAATTAAATCTCCCTCAGATGCTGAAGGCAGCAGTTTGCTGCTCTCCAGCAGACCTCAGGGAGACAGAGCTTGCCATGCCAGGGTGGCTTCCAGTGCTCCCTGTGGCTGGCAGCATCATRCCTTGGCATGGGGTTTGAGACAGCTCTTGGTCCTTGTGGGTATTTCAGTTTACTTTTATTTTATTATTACATTTATTCCTTRTGCTTTCTTTTGCCCTGGAGGGGAGATCAGCCTCTGCTCTTGCCCAGCCTTCCAAACCATCCGTGCCTGTTTGTGCCACCCCTGTGGTGAGATTTGGTGGCAGCTCTGATCCCTTGCCATGGTGAGGAGTTTCTGTTACTGTCCCTTCCCCTCCTTCTCCTGTCATCCCTGCTTCCCACCCTGCAGCCAGGATTGCACCTTCCCCAGTGCCAGTGGCCACAGCCAAGCTCAGGCCCAGCGGAAAAGGCCGAATCCTGCTCACAATAGGCCGTTTCCTGCAGGGAAGGTTTTTTTGGGAAGACACAAATAAGGTTTTTAACCTTTTCCCAGGCATCCCTCAGGAGCTGACTGCTTCCTTGCTCCAGCACCCTGCTTGGGGTGATGCCGTGGGGCTGCCACAGGTCTCCCACTGCTCAAGCACAGCATAAGCTGCACCTTGAGCATCTTTTTGGGTGCACAACCTTTCCCCATCCACATGGATTCACCAAGCTGYTAATTCCTCTGTGGCAGGGAGCAGATGCTGGTCATGATGGGATTTGGTGGCATGAGGCTGCTCATTGGTGTTCCAGGTGATTTGATTATTCCAGTGTTGTGTGTATTTTTGGGGATCATGGCGTTGCTCAGGGAGGGAAGCCCCAGGCTTGGAGGGAAATTCCCCAAAAAGAGCTGTCCTGAGCTGGGCACAACAAAAAGTTTTTATTTCCCTTCAGGGTGTGAAAACACACTTGATTGTGCAGCTGCCTGGTGCCAGAAAGGGATTTTGCCACATGTGTGTGGCTGCTGGAGCCCAGAAAGAAAAACCTCCCCCTTGTTTTTTTTTTGGTGTAAAACTATTTTTAGTGAGTCTGTATAGAAACGCGAAACAGGTGCTTCCCATCCTCATGCAGAAATTACTTTGCATATCTTTTTCCACCCTGCTTTGCAGAAAAATGAAGCAAAGGCCAGGCTGGGTTTAACCTGTGTCCCACCAGAGGTGGCTCCTGTGACCAGTGTCTAGTCAGGTTTGGGGAAAATTTGGCTGATTTTGGAGAAGTTTCTATATTAGATGAGGGCTGTTGTTGTAATCTCTAATGTGGGGAAACTGAGGCTCAGTCTTATGCCTGGGGTGATGAAATAAAGCTATAAACCATTGTTTTAGCAGTGATTCCATGCCTTTGCTGGGCTTTCCCCTGTGCAGATCGTGGGATGTGAGTCATGGGCTCCCAGGCTCAGAGTTGTGACACTCAGGAGAAGGCAGCTGACAAATGAGCTGCTATTTCCAGGCTTCCTGCTAAATATACTTTCCCCTTCCCAGTCCCCTCCGTAGTACTCTAAAAATTAAGGCCTTTCCATTGTTAATGAGGGAAAACAAAATGCATTCCTGCCTCCCCTGGTCTTTGCCAGATGTGGGAGCCGAGGCATGTGGGGGATGGAAGGGTTGAGTGCTGGGAAGAATGGAAAAAAGGTAAAAAAGTGCAGTATTTAGGTTTACTTTGAAAAAGGGAATAAACAGGAGGGAGGGTGAGGCAGTGGAAATAGTGTCATGCTGGGGGATGAGTTTGTCTGTGGGGGCAGAGGGGCTGCACCGCCCTTGGAAGGGCTTTTTGTCAAAGCCAGATGTTTACTTTGAAAGGCTTTGGTCCAAAGTTTGGGCTTTAGTTTACATATAGGGCCTGTGTCAATCCATACTGTGCATCAGCAAGTTTGTCTTTCAATAAACTCTGGGAAAAAGAAACCRAAAGTTGTGAGAAAAGCCTTTGGACAGCATTTTGTCTGTAATTAGTTTGAGTTGTTTTTCAAGCCCTGGAAATATTTTCCCAGCTCAGACWGCAGAAAACTCCCCCAGCCTCCCCCGCCAGAGGTTTGGAGCTGCTGCTTTCCTCCAGAGTGGCTTTAACTCAAGCAGGACCYTGGGGATGGTGGCATGCCTGGGGGRTCCWGGCTGTGGTGAAGACAAATCCCACTGGGATGAGGCTTTGGAGAGGGGAAATGTGTTTCATAGAATCCTGGAATTGTTCAAGTTGGAAGGGACCTTAAAACTCTTTCCAACCCTCTGCCATGGGAAGGACAACTTCCACTTGACCAGATTGCTCAGAGCCCTGTCCAACCTGGCCTTGAACACTTCCAGGGATGGGGAGTCCACAACCAATCTGGGCAAGCTGTTCCAGGAGTTTATAGAGTGTGCTGTGGAAAGATGCTCAAAAATTATCCTTCATTCCTGAAAATATTAGTATTTGAGAGTTGCAGTGGGTAATTTCTGGGAGAAGTGCTAAACTTCCTGCATGTGTGTGCTTAGACACCTTTTTAAAAGCCACTTGCACATCTGAGCAAGTGGAGTTGGGATTTTGATGTGGAGCTTTTCATGGCAGGGGTAAAAAAGGCATCTTCTAAATTGSTGGGTGGGGCRCTGAGCACCCTGCTCTGTGAAAGGTCTCCCTTCCCATGGCAGGGGGCTGGAACATGATCTTTAGGGTCCCTATCAACCCAAACCATTCTGGGACCTAAAAAAGGATGGGGAGAGCTTTGCTGCTCTGTATTAGGCTTTGCTGCTCTGTATTAGGCAGCAATCTCCAAGCCAGGGGAGGTGTGGATTTTTCCAGTCACCACATTATCAGGGAGTAAATGCCTGGTTGTAGACAGTACATGTGTGGTGGTGCTGGGATTGCTTGGTTTTATCTATTGCTCTGCCACCCAGGGCTGCAAGGTGGATGTGCTGATTTGGTTTCTGGCCATGAGAAACAGCCTCATCCCTGTCCTGGCTGATCCAGGCATCTCAGGAAACTCTGGTCATGGTGGACACATTGAGTTTTGCCTCTTTTATCATCCATCTGCACTTTGGTCCTTGAGTTAGTGGCTTTTACCAGCAGAAAGCCACTCACTGCTGAGGATGTTGTTCCTTCATGTTGTAGAGAGCTCCCAGGACAACTGCTTCCCAAATTTACCTGGTTCAGGCACACAGAACCATAAAATCATTCATGTAGGGAAAGCCCTCTAAGGTCATTGAGTCCAGCCACTCCCCCAGCACTGCCAAGGCCACCACTAACCCATGTCCCCAAGTGCCACATCCCTCATCAGGCAGGATGAGGCTGGGATGAGGAACATCTCCCTCTGCATAGAGGTGCCCTTAATGCAGGTCAGGGAGTGGATGAGAAATAAATATACAGTGTTTGCTACATGGTCCCTGCTCTGTGTGTCCCATGGAGACAAATCCCTCTCCCACCCTCTAAAAGGTTGTGCCAGGAAGGATTAGGTTGGATATGGGGAAGATTTCTTTGCTGAAAAGGCAATCAGTGATTGGAGCAGGCTGGAAGTCGTGGAGTCACCATCCCAGGAGTTGTTCAAAAATTGTCCAGATGTGGCACCTGTGGCCATGGTTTTGTGGTGGGCTTGGCAGTGCTGGGGGAACACTCGGATTCCATAARCTTAGAGGACTTTTCCAACTTAAATTATTCTATGATTCCATGAATTGTGCCCCTGCCAGTAGCAGTMTAGTGGCAGATCTGGCTCTGCTCTCTGCCCTGCAGGGCAGAAACATGCCCAGCACTTCTTTTCCCATATCAGTATCTTGTTTTAGAGCAAACAGACAGCAAGTCTTGTGCCTCTGAATAATCCTCACATTGCTCTTCCCACTCCAAACTTCTGCTTTCCCTGGCTGCCTGTGAAATGCSCAAGGCAGGCTCTGAAGGGTTTTGCCATCCCTGGTGCTCATCCCTATTTCCCAAGCCAAGGAAATCTGGTTTTTGCCTTGCAGGTGCCTGCATCTAGGAGGTTACAATATTTTAACAACCAATTTGTCTTTGGTTGTTAAAATATTTCACTGAGGCTTTAGGAAGCAGCTTGCTACCCCTTTGTAAGGAAAGGTGGGGGGTGCTGGGATGGCTCCAAAGCTTCTGGTGGTTCTCCAGCCCCCAGGAAGCAAAGGCAGGTGTGGAGATGGGACAAAGCATTGCTTGATGGAGGAACCTTCCTGCCACGTGCTCTGGGAAAGAAAATCAGGAAAAAGAAAAAGATCAGGATTGGAATCTGTGCTGGGSCTGAGCTCTGTCCAGGCATTGCTTCCCACCCTGGAGATACTCTGGGGCCATTTTCCTGGACTCACAGCTCTGGCCTGTGTCCTCTCCAGCAGGTTAAGAGGCTTCACCTGGAGATGATGTCTTGTTTCCAGCTGTTTATAGCAATGGATGTCAGCCAGGTGCTCGGGGAGCTGTAAATCCATCAGTGCCTGCTGCCTTCAGCATGTCCGTGACACGGCCGCCCATCCCTGCAGCACCACAGCCACCACTGGCTCCATGCCTTTGTTTCATGCCCTGTGCCAGCCTGTGGCAAGGTTTGGATGTAAACTCCAGTCCTGGATGTGCTTTACAGCTCTGGGATGAAGCAACTTGGCTTTCCCAGCCAGCAAGGTCTGCAGGAGCCAGAAGTGTCTCCCTCAGCCAGCTTGAGGCCAGGCGATGCACTTTTTCCATTCCCACCCCAAGCTCTGCCCATGGTCTCCATCTCCTGCATCTACTCCTCCARAAACAGAGCACAACATGTGGGATTTCCTTTTTTTTTCTCAGTGGAAAAAACAATAAAATCCCCAAACATCACAAAAACACACCATGGAGTTTGCTGTCCCTGGGCCGGGGCTGCCTGCACTGGTTGCTCAATGCTGGTGGTGGCAGGATGGGAGCACTTGGCAAAGTCCCCCTGTCTCCCCCACAAGCTGTGGAGCAATTTCCAGCTGGGATTTTAATATCCTGCWGTTCTGAAGCAGTGGCAGCCATGTCTGTGTGAAATGCAGCTCATCTCTGTCGGTGTCGGATGGGCACAGGATTTTTTGGGAATGGTTGTGTTTGAGTGTGGGTGCTTGTGAAGTGTTGGAGGGTTGGCTGGGAGCCACTGGAAAGGGAAAATCTGGTGACCTGCTGCCAGTGTGGGGTTGGATGGGATGCTGGCATGTTTGGTGTTGGATGTCTGTGCACTGGATTTTGCTGTGGCCCCAGCTTGAGGGTGCTCTGGTCTCAGAGGTGCAGTTTTGGGGTGTCCTGTGGGGGGGATGCTCTGCCCCATCCCCACAAAGCCTCCTGCTTTGCTGCTGGGGAGGAGCAGTCCTTTGAATTAAAAGCAATTTAGTCAATGGCCACATCTCTGGTGATCAGTGACAGGATCAGAGGGAATGGCTGGAGTTGTGTCAGGAAAGGTTTAGGTTGAATATTAGGAAAAGGTTCTTTCCACCCCTGAGGGTGGCTGGGTACTGAACAGGCTCCCCAGGGAGTGGTCACAACCCCAAGCCTGACAGAGCTCAGGAAGGGTTTTGACAACATTCTCAGGCACAGGGTGGGATTCTTGGGGTGTCCTGTGCAGGGACAGGAGTGGAATTTCAATGATCTTTTTGGTCCCTTACAACTCAGGATATTCCATGATTCAATTCTATGATTCAATGAATGAAAAGTGAGCAGCACAGCCCTGGGTTTTAGATGTCCTAATACCTCATCCTAGGCTTTTTCCTCCTTTTTGGCCATGCATCTGGGATCTTGTGGGTGACCAGTGTGAGGTTCTGTGTTTCTGCAAYTGAAGCTGGTGCTGGCACATCTCCCTGGGTGATTTGCCTTTCCCATTGTGATGGGAAAAAAAACGGTCCAGAGGACTGGATTTAACAACTGACTTGCTTCTTCTCCCCTCTGTGTCTTTGACAGGTCACAGCCAAGACTGCCTTCCTGTTCATCTTACCTCAGTACAATGTTAGTGTGCCTACAGCAGGTGAGAGATGCCTCTGCTCCACAAAGAAGCTTAGATTCCTCCCAYGAAGAGGGAGGAGTCTGGTTTGCCCCACATCCTCACTTCCAGCTGCCTTGGGCTCCCTGATCAACTGCTCAGGGTCTTGTCTGGCAGTAAKTGCAGTCTGGCAGAGATGTTAAAAATAAGATATTTTGGGAAGAGGCAAAGTTTGAGTGTCTCAGAGCACTCTGGTTATGTCTCATGCAGCCAGGGTTGGGAAGAAATGCTTTCCAGGGAGTTTGGGAGCTTCCTCTCTCTTGCTGCCATGGCCAGGCCACTCTGTTCTCCCTGCAGGATGAGGYTGCTGCTCCAAGCCTGGTCAGGCAGGATCCAGCTGTGTGATTGCCTGCCTGGAGCAGCTTCTTTTCCCTCTGGGGAGCAGGAGGGATTTACCTCTCTGCCAYGCAGCAGGGGCTGTGCATGTCATCCCTGTCCTGCTGATTTTTGGGGATGGCACCTGGAGAAGAAGGTGTGGAGATGGATGTGGTGCACAGCATCCCTGATTCACAGGGAGTAAATTGCAGGAGGCTCTGAGCTGGTGCAGCTCAGAACCAAATGGACCAGAGGAGGTGTCCCAGCTCCCAGCCAGGAGGCTCAGCCTCTGTTATTCCTATTTTGGCTGCTGGTTGCTGCCTTCCTGGCTCAGAGCCTCTCTGGATCTGGCAGGGAGACAGCAGGAGGTGCTTTGGGTAAAGGCCTGGGCTCAGGATGAGCCAAATGCCCAGGGCACAAAGCCTGGCCTGGTGGCAGAAAACTGCATTTAATTGGGAGTGTTTGAGTGATCATCCAGYGAAAGAGCAGGGGTGGGATTAGAGGAGCTGCAGAGAGGCAGACATGTGGAAGATAAAAGCTCTGCCCTTAAAGGCTTTGCTTATGGCTGAAGGAATCATCCAGCTTCCAGATTAACTTGTGGTCCCTTCTCCCCTGTGGCACAGTCCAGACAACTTCTGCTGCTGGTTTTTAAGGAATTTATTGTTTCCTGGTATGKGAAGTCCCAGGGGGCACAGAAACACCACAGGACCAGCTATTGGGGTATCAATATAGGGCATGAGCTAGTGGGGAGAGAGATCTTGGTGCAGCAGCTTCTTGGGWGGAATCTAAATTTTTCCAAGGCTTTCCCACATCCCCTGTAGCTCCTGCTAGAGCTTCTGAGGTGCCCTGGAGAGAGAAGGCACAGCACATGTACATTATATTATTTGCTTTGGCCTTGCAATTCTYTTTTTTACCTTGCTCTGGGATGCAGACACCATTTTTACCTCTGGGTCTGCACAGCACTGGGGGCTCCTGAGGATGTTTTCATATSCTGGTGCCAGGTGTGTTRATAAATCCTMTTCAAATCTTAGAAATCTGCAATGAAGCTTTCTTTAGGGTAGGCAAGGCTGGTGACAGAGCAGTCTCTTCCCAGCACTGGTATCAGGAGAGGAGAGACTGGATCAGGGTGAGGGAGGGCAGCAGCCAAGATGTGTATAAGAGACAGCTTCCCAGCACTGGTATCAGGAGAGGAGAGACTGGATCAGGGTGAGGGAGGGCAGCAGCCAAGAGTGGGCTGAGCTTCGTGTGATGATACTTCCTGCAGCCTTCCCAACTCTGCTTCTTCCCATAAGCTTCAGGGCTGAAAATAGTCACCTAAATGCAGATGTCTGTGGTATTTTGGGTGCTGCTGGGTCTCCTGTTGCTCCAGAAGAGCACAGCCTCKCATGGGTCCTATTTCTAATCCACCAGCCCTGTGCTGCTGCCTCAGATCTCTCAATAGCAGAAGGCATCTGCATGTAGGCAGCTGAATCCTGCTCCAGCAGTTTTCAGGGAGGAGTGGGAGATCATTAGGAAGTGTTAAATCATAACTGAGGGGYTGGAAATCCTATCCCAAGCCCTGATGTTCCTAGTGGGGCATCCCTGATCCCATCACTTGCTTCAGCCTCCCATGTCTTCATCCCTCCAGGTGATAAATTCCCATCTCCACAGCTGAGCTATCCCCAGTGGCAGGGGGAAGCTTTTAGTGTCCCCAGTGTCCCCTCCCTTGAGGTGTGTACCTGTAAGAGGGGAAACCACCAATGTCTGCCCTGAGCTAGCCCTGGAGAGAGCCCTGTGGCCCCTGGCATAGTCATGACCTCTCTCTGGTGTCCCCATCCCAGCTGCTCCCCACTAAGCCCTCACCTGGAAATCCTTTGGGCCACGGGGGTCTGACCCACGCTCTGGTGTCTTTGCAGATGGGGAGCTGGTCCAGTATCACTATGGGCTGAAGGATCTGGTCACCATCCTCTTCTACATCTTCATCGCCATCATCCTGCACGCGGTGGTGCAGGAGTACGCCCTGGACGTGAGCACCATTCCCTGTCCTGTGTCCTCAAAATACCTCAAATCCCACAGAGGGCTCTGCACTTAAATGCTTTTCTGGGGGTGGTCTGGGGATGAGGTGGTGATGAGTGAGCCTTCATCTCTGGAGGCTGCTCAGGATGAGGAGGAGGAAGAAGAGAGACAGAGTTGATGGTGGCTGATGTTTTCTTGTTGTTTGTCTCTCCCTCTGCTCCTTCCCAGAAAATCAACAGGCGTCTGCATCTCTCCAAGGTCAAGCACAGCAAGTTCAATGAGTCAGGGCAGCTGGTTGCCTTCCACCTCACCTCTGTCATCTGGTGCTTGTACGTCGTGGTGACGGTAAGGCACGGGGCTGCCTGGCATTTGGGTTTCCAGGGGCAACTGTGGCTTCTGGAGCACAAAATCCCACTGGCAGCAGAGTCCCCAGCCAGCTTCTGGGCCAAAACAGGCACATTTCAGTCAGTTTTYTTTTCAGCTGTGGTGGATCTTTCCTGAAGGCAGGTTTGGGAGGTCCTTCTCCTGTATTGTACAAGGCACAGGTAAATGGGCTGTGAAATATTTTTGGACCCCAGAAATCCTGCCTGGCCCCATCATCRCCATCCTCTGCTCCAGGACCTGATGCCTTTCTCAGCTTATTTTCCTCCTTATGTACATTCAGTGCCTTGAGGTTTCTGGGTGCCTTTTGTGGGGTCATGGGGCTTATGGGCAGAATTTTGGGATCCCTCTTTGTGGTTCCTTCCTTGGCAAGCTGATGGTGAGGGAATCTTTGAAAACAAGGAAACCTTGCTGTTCCTTGGGGATGTGTTAATACAAAGAATTCAGAGGGAAAAGGGTCATTTTGGGAAGGAAAGGGGAGGGAAGAACAAGTGGTGTGGGAGAGATCTGATTGTTTTGGCATTGTGAAATGATGATGCTTTGCTGCCTGCAGCCATTGGGGTCCAGCTGTGGTCTGCAGTGGCTCTGGGGKTGGATCCTTGGGGACAGATTCCCTCCCCACTGCTCAGAGGGTCCTGCCAGCCCTTCTTAGAGAACTACTTTTCCTTTCAAGGCCAGCATTTCTAGAGATCTGCTGGCACTGCCTCTGCCCCATAGGGCTCTGAGGAAGGAAACTTTGGCAAAACAGATGATGCTGCTGGTTTTGGGCTCCCCTTGCCCAGTGCCAGACCCATCCRTCATCATCTGTGGGGCTGGAGCCTCCTGCACAACCCACATTGCTGTGATGTGCTCCCCAAACACCCAACATGTGCAGAGCAGGTCACCCTTGTGCTTCCTTGGCCTTCTCCCGCTGGAAAAAAGGGTCTTGGGACAGACAGGGAGTGGATGATGGTGACTGGGCAGGACAAATTTCCCATGCCAGCATCTCCTTGCAAAGCCTAGYGCAGCATCCATGTGGCAGGAGTGAGAAGGGAGTCCCATCCTGTAAGGCAAGAGGTGGAAAATGAAACTATCCAATTCATATCCAGTTATTTTTGTTGGTGTTTTCTGTTCCTCTTTCTCTTCAGAAGCACTTCTTGTTGCTGAAGTGCTGCTGGGGTTGGAAATGCCAGTGGGGAAGAAGCCTCTGGACCATGCACACAGGAATCTCACCCCTACACCTCCAGAGCATTCCAAACCCCAAAATATCCTCTCCTGAATGTGGGACCCTCTGTGCAACTGAGCAAGCAGCTTTCAGCCCCCCAYCAAGGGGCCTYGTGAAATTTTAGAGGGGTGCTAGAGACCCACAGATGCAGAGCTCAGCCCTGGCCCTCACAGGGAATGTGTTTTTTCCRGCAGGCTGTGACAAGGCTTGGGTGTCATCCCCAGTTCCTCCTTTCCCTGTACCATCAGCCCACCCTCTCATAACCTGTTTTGTTTTGCTGAAGCCTTGCCTCTCTTCTCTTTTTCAGGAAGGATACATTTCAAACCCCCGGAGTCTGTGGGAAAACTACCCGCATGTTTATCTGCCGTAAGCACTTGTGAGGGCATTTTGTTCTGGGGCTGGCCACTTCCTTCCTCTCCATGGTTTTGCCTGCTGGGAGTGGGGTGCTGACAGCACAGCCTGTCTCTTATACACATCTAGATGTGTATAAGAGACAGTCCTTCCTCTCCATGGTTTTGCCTGCTGGGAGTGGGGTGCTGACAGCACAGCACCCTCTGCATGCACCTTGCAGCAAGGATGCTGCAGTGAGACCATGGGCAGTGGGGATATCTCATTTGTGAGCCTGGGGAAGGGTGGTCCAGAGCGTTTCATGAGGAAGGCCCTGTGGGCTTGGTRACTCATCCTGCCTGTTTCCTGCATCACCTTGGGAAAGTCTCTGTGCTGTTCATTTTTCACAGCAGAAATGTAGTGGGGGATGACCCTTCCTTCTTAGTTTTTAACAAAAGTGAGTTTTGCTGAAAGCACAGAGACCACAGCACAAGCATCTGCATAAACCACATCRGTGGCTCTCTTGGCTCAACAAATAATTTCAGCCCTGAAATGATTTCCCCTAAATCCCATGGCTCCAGAACAGTGGAGGGATTGCCCAATGCTGCCCTGGCACTTGGGTTCTTGGGGTTCTGCCTTGGCCTGGGCTGGCTCACGTGGCTCCTCCCTGCATTTCAGGTACCAGGTGAAGTTTTTCTACCTGTGCCAGCTGGCCTACTGGCTGCACGCCCTGCCCGAYCTCTACTTCCAAAAAGTCCGTAAGGTGAGAGCCAGGTGGAGGTTTTGGGAGAGGGAGGGTGGCTGGAGGGGGCTGAGAGGTTGATTTGGCTTTTTTACCCCTGCCAGGAGGAGATCCCCCGGCAGCTGCGCTGCATCGCGCTCTACCTGCTGCACATCGCCGGCGCCTACCTGCTCAAGTGAGTCCCTGCCCCAGCATCCCCTCCCACACCAGGGCTGGGGCTGGGCAGCTGCTTCTGCCCTGGGGGGCACCTGGGAATCCTCAGTGTGGGGAAGGGCTTAGAAGGAATAAATGGAATTGTTTCAGTGGAGAGTGACTTTTTACCTAGGCAGGTATATAGGACAAGGGGAATGGTTTTAAACTAAAAGAGGAGAGATTTGGATATTGGGAAGAAATTCTTGCCTGTGAGGGTGATGAGGCACTTGGCACAAGTTGTACAGAGGGTTTCCCATCTCTGGAAGTTTTCAAGGCCAGGTTGGATGGGCATTGGAGCAACCTGAGACAGTGGAAGATGTCCAGGGCAGGGGGTTGGAGTGATTTTTAAGGTTCCTTCCCACCCAAACCATTCTCTGCTAAAAAGCAGAGCCAACCGTAGGGTTTTGTGTTGGATATATCCCAGCTCTGCCAGTATTCTGGATGTTGTTGGTGGTTTGTAGACAGGAATTTTCCCTATTGCAGTCCTACCCTCACAGAGGTCTGGCTTTGGGCTGGTGCTGCCGCTCATGGACAGCAGGGCTGAGGCTGCAGCTGGGTTTGAAGSGTGAAGGTTGAAGGATGAAGGTAGAAGGATGAAGTCTGACCAACCCAGTGATGCTTTTTTTTCCTCTTCCTTGGCAGTTTAACCCGCCTAGGGCTGATCCTCTTGCTGTTGCAGTACTTGGCTGAGTTCTTCTTCCACATGGCGCGGCTGGTTTACTTCACGGACGAGAACAACGAGAAGCTGTAAGCAGGGGAGCTGCCTGTGCTTCCCATCCTCCTCTGGAGCCCAGGAGAGCCTGGATCTTGCTCTCAGCTCCTGGGTCTGCACTGAGGCTGCTCCTGCCCACACCTCTGCTTGCCCTCCTGCAGGTTTAATGTCTGGGCCGTGGTGTTTGTGGTCACCAGGCTCTTCACCCTCACCTTGTACATCCTGGTCATCGGCTTCGGGCTGCCGCGCGTGGAGAGCCAGGCCCTGGACCCTGAGAGAGGGAACTTCTTCAGCTTCCTCTTCAACAATATTCTCTTCAGGTAGGAATGTCCTCTGTGTCTTCCTTGYCTGTGTTATCCCAGCATGGGTTTTTCTGAGTTTGGAAGTCATGGAATCCCAGAATGGTGTGGGTTGGAGAGYACCTTAAAGATCATCTRYTTCCAACCCRGCCTTGGACATGGATACCATCACTGGACCAAGTTGCTCCAAGTTCCATCCAAATGGGATCCAGACAGTGATGATCTGATCCTGATTCCATTTAGGGAAGGTCTTAGTGAGCTGAAGGGGGTGTGAAGGAAGCAAGGAGGGCTTTAAAGGCTACAGAGAGCAAAATAGATGGGAAAAGTCAGGAAATTAAGTGTTAATCAAGTGAAGTTATAAAGTGCAAGCCTATCTTGGAGAAATGCTTGCAGGCTTTCCCTGTTGTACCTGTAAGTGCATTTACATGGATGTGGTCAAGGAAAAGGCATTTTTCCTCCTGCTTGGCCATGTTTTGCTGTTTGTTGATGTGGGAAGCAGAGGGTGGAATGGGCTCCTCTTGCCTTGCAGTCTCTCAAGTCTGGGAGCCTTTCTCACCCTTGCAGCAGCTGTGGGTTGAGTTCAGAATTTGCCAGGCATGGTCATTCTCAAGCTTTTTGAAGCCAAGGACTGCTGGCACAAATGAGGATTTGAGGGTCTTTTTTACCTCCCTTCCAGGTGGTAATGATGGATGATCCTTTAGATCATCCAGGGARGTTGTATCTTGACTGTGCCACTTTGTGTTTTGGGCAGTGCTGGTTGAGATSATCCTGTTCATCCTGTGGGAATCTACAAAATTAGAGGGTTTTGAGAAAGCTGCAAAAGGCAGGCTTCAGAGACAGTAGAACTGTGATTAGAGCTAAGCTAGCAGGCTTACAAGTAGGTATTTTGTTCGAAGTGGGCAAGCATTGTTTTGACCAAAGGTATGTGTGCTTATAGTGGTTGGATAGAACTACTATATTTGCTTTTGTGTGATTGGTCAAAAAACTTACAAAGTAAGTTGTAACATTAAGTTCTACTATATTTGCTTTGTGTGATTGGTCAAAAAACTTACAAAGTAAGTTGTAACGTTAAGTTCTTCATCTGCTGCCTGAGATGTAAGCTGGTGGCATCTTCCCATTGTCATAACCATGGAATGAGACTGATGCTGAAAAATAAAACAGCTTAAAGCATGTTCCACAGCAGCCCCGTCCCGTTTGTAATTTGTACATATACCCCCAACCAGCGATACATCCATTTCTGCCCTAAAGTTGAAAGAATCAATGAATCAAAACCTGAGAGCTTTATGACATGGAGGGAAAGGAAGTTGGCTGCTCTGGGCTCAGGGGTGGCAGAAAGGAGAGATGGTGGCTGGAGGGACGGCGTCTGCCACGTGGGGGGACCTCGGCCACCAGCCCCAGCATGCGGGGAAGGCCAGGCTGGGGGTGGCCTCGCTGCTGTGTTCTCAGCCTGCCTCTTCTCCGCCCCTGGCAGAATGAGTGTGCTGCTGTTGGTGTGCCTCTTCCAGGCCTCGGTGATGTGGCGCTTCATCCACTTCCAGCTGCGGCGCTGGAGGGAGTACTGGAACGAGCAGAGCAGTCGGAAGCGAGCCGCCGCCGCCGCTGCCGGCARCAGGCAGCAAACCAAGCTGCTCAAGAGGGACTCGGGTGAGTGCTGGAAGGGTGGCACTGTGGAGGGGTCAGCCCTGTGGTTCAGCATCCCCCTAGGATGGTGCTGCCTGTGCAGGGTGTCCCCAGCAGTGTCCTGATGTCGTGGGGGTTTCCCCATGTCTGGGGGACAATTGTGAGAGAATAAAGGGTTTGGCTTGTGCCAGGGACAAAGTTTCTTTCTCCACAGAATCACAGAATGGTTTAGGTTGGAAAAGACTTCTGAGGTCATGGAGTCCAACCTTTGACCAATCACCACGGTGTCAACCAGACTAGAGCACTGAGTGCCGCATTAAGTCATTCCTTGGACACCTCCAGAGATGGTGACTCCAAACCTCTCTGAGCAGCCCATTCCAATGTTTAATCAACCTTTAGGTGAGGGAATTCCTTCTAATGTCCAYCCTGTGTTACGGTGGTCACAAGGGTTTTGGGGTGAAGGAAGAGACGTAGATCCTTGACTCCATTACAGAAGGCTTGATTTATTATGTTKTGATATATACATATACTATACTATACTAAAAAGAAAAGAAAAGGWGAGTTCTAGAAGCTGCTAACCTAAGCTAAGAAAGAAAAGTAAAGACTGATAACAAACTTCGCTCTCTRGGACTGTGTCTGAGAGAGCTCAMTTCTGGATTGGCCATTATTTCTAAACATCTAAGCTGGGCCAATCCAGACAGACCTGTTGCATTCTACAGCAGCAGATAACCTATTGTTTATGTCTGGTTGCTGAACATTTCAGCTTCAGCAGGAAAAATCCTGAAAGAGGATTTTTCATAAAGAAATGTCTGTGACAAACCTGAACCTCCCTTCTGGCAGCCTGAAGCCATTTCATCTTCTCCTGTCCCTCGTTCCCTGGGAGCAAAGCCCCACCTGGCTGCACCCTCCTGTCAGYGACTTGTGGCAAGTGAGAAGGTCCCTCCTGAGCCTCCTTTTCTCCAGATTAAACACCCCCAGCTCCCTCAGATTACACTCCAGAGCCCTCACCAGCTCCGTGTCCCTTTGTTGCCACCCCCAGGTTACCATGAAAACGGAGTGGTGAAAGCAGAGAACGGAACCTCACCCCGCACCAAGAAGCTCAAGTCTCCATAGAAGCCAAGGGRTGTCTCCTGGGGAGGAGGGCGAGATACCAGACTGAGCAGCCCCTCCTCCTGCTCCTCACGAGCGAGCGGCGTCCCAAAAGGCTCGGGATCATCTTCCCAAGGTGTCTCTCGCTCTCCTCCCTTCCTTTCTTGCTCTCGTGAACCGTTTGCAATAAAACCAAAAAGGCCCCATTTCCCTTCTCCCATCCCCCTCATAGGAACCTTCTCCAGCCCTCCTGGTTTTGCCTTTCTCTGATCATAAACCAGCGTGCAATTTTTTMTTTTTTCCTTTTCTATTTTAGTGTTTGGTTATTTTTGGTTAAATGGTTACAAATGTATCATAGATGGTTCCAAACAATCCTTTTTTCTCCTACAGCATGTTCCTCCCCTCTCTTCATGGTGCTTCCCTGAGCCCCTGGGACAGGGCCACGACAGCTTGAAGGCACCAAATGTGTGTTATGGGATCAGATTCCTGGGGGAATGTGCTGGGGCTGTGACATCTGAGGCTCAGGGGTGCTCTCAGGTGAGATGGGGCACAACTGGCCAGCACTCAGCAGGATGGTGATGCTGCAGAGAGAGACCAGGGTCTGATGGAGGAAGCTCAGCCCTGTCTTGTCTCCTGGTGGACCTCTGGTTAACTGGGGTTTTCTGAACCCTGCTTTTGAGAATTTTTGAGAGCTGGCCAGCAGAGAAGGGCGAGAACTTCCCTCTTCATATGGAAGGTCCACCTCCCAGCCTCTGCTTGCCCCAGCTGGGTTTCTCTTGGCTGCCCCGTGGTTGTTCTGAGCCCAGGGCTCTYCAGCTCTCAGTGTTTTGTTGTGGGGCAGCAGCATCCTCAGTTCCATGTGAATCCTTGAGGCCTGCCCTGCTCTGAGCATTGGCCTGGCTCTTGTCAGCTCAGCCCTTTGCCAGCTRGTCTGTGCCTCGTGGACCTGGTGTTCTTGTTGCTTGTGACCACATCCAGGTGACAATGGGTGGCTGCAAAGGGTTTTTGCATCAGTGGGACTGTGCCCCTCGTGCTGTCACCTCAGCCTTCCTCGTCCCTACCGTACCAGTCCAGCCATGCCATCYGCAGCCACCAGTTTCACTCTTTGTTTCCAAAGGATACAGCACTTGTATCCACCCAAGGTGCTATCAAATCCAGGGTTTCTTCCAAAAATCCTAGCCCCTTCATCCCTTTCTGAGCTGTGAATGAGATGACAGGGAAGGAAGGCGAAGGAGGCCGGGGCTGCAAGGAGCAGCTTGCATTTTAGGAAAAGCCTGGCTTGTGACACGTAGCTGTTAGCAGATGGAGTTGTCTCAAATCTACCTCAGAGGCCATCTGTTGCTGCAGACCACTTTCCCCTCTTGCTTCTGCCCACTGCCACCTCCACGTGCTGGCAAGAGGTTTTGTGGAAAGCCAGATCCCACCAGCTTCATCCCTCGCTGAGTCTGCTGGGAGCAGCYTCTGCTTGGGGTTTTGTAGGTCAGTGCCATCTCTCTGGGCTTCTTTTTGGGGTGCCATGCCAAGCTAGGTTTGGCAGGTGAGCAGTAGTGGCACCTCTGTCCCCAGACTGTCCTCTGAGGCAGTTCCTGAGCTSGGCTTTGCTGTTGGTGCCTCTTGTGCAGTGAAGTCAGCTGTAGCTTTAGTTCTGCTTGACACAGCAGGAGCAGGGGACTCGTGGTGTGTCCCCTTGGCTGGGTGAGGAGAGGGACACAGAGCTGGGCTGCTGTCCATGTGCAGTCCAGCACTGATCCTTGGTGTGCCCCTGGCTCAGCCCTTGGGGCCACCTGGACTCCGGCTCTCTCCGAATGCAATTCCAGCTTGAGGCTGGTGCTGTTGTCCTTCACACCAGTTGTGTTTTGAGGAATGGGTGACAGTTGATTTTCTGCCCCTCTTTGAGCGGAGTTGGGTTTTTTCCCCATTTATCTGGGTGTCTTTTGTCCTTTCCTCCCCCTCTCCTTGATGAGGAGGAAGAAAACATGCAGGGACATGAGGACAGTTGGTCAAATTCCACTTGTTCCTCAATCCCCGCAACATTTGAGTGTCAAGTGAGAGATGCTGGCAGGAGAGGGCTTTCCCTGTTCTCAGGGAATCTGGGGAAGGAGGCTGGAGCAGAGCCCCTGCTGGTGCTTTGCCATTGRTCCTTGTAGCCTGTGTTCAGAGGATAAGACACTTTTTGGCTCAGAGGCAGCAACAGGACCTGTGGTGCAGCGTGGCTGGGGGGAAAAGAGCTTTATGTTGGGGAGGACATGGAAAATGTCGAGTGTGAGAAGTTTTTCCTTTCTCCTGCCTCTTCCCATCCACTTCCATCCCCTGCCAGTGCCCTCCAGGAGTGACTGCTGGCTGGCCCCTCCCCAGAGCCTCTGCCAGGCTTGCTGCAGCAGCAGTGCCTCGCAGCAGCCGAGCTGCTGACTCTGTTAGCAGGTGACACACAGAGCCCCTCAAAAACACGGCTGCTGAATGACTCCTCCTCCTGCCTGCTTGGCTTCAGGCAGCTTTTCCACTTGCACAATCCTATTTCTATACAGTAGCTGGTGATGCTTTGTATCCCAAGTGCCTTATGTTGTAGCCTCTCTGTGCACTATAGCAGTAGCTGAACACCCTCCTTTGTTACTACGTATGTACAACATATGCTACATTTATGTGTTTTCTGTTTCCTTTTTCATAGAGCTACCAGGAAAAGGGACATTTGTTTTTGAAGCATTTCCATGTCTTCTTTTTATGATTTTGGTTTTTTAAACTTAGAGATGATGGGTTTTTTTGTTTTTGTTTTTTTTAGCCCTCCCCTATATTTAGTCCTCAGAAATCCCCATCCTTCTGTTAGACCCAAACCTGGCAGGTTGGTTTATTTTGAGCTGAGCCTTTGTTCTGAGGCGATAGCCACTGTCATCCTGGAGGTTTGCAATTCCCTCTCCATCAGAGGGGCTGCCTTGGGCTGCTCCTATCCCTGTGTTGTAGTGCAAGCACAATCCCTGGGCTGCAAGCCTGCAGTAACTGCTGCTGTTGTTCCTGTGTCCATGTCATTTCTCAGCAGATCCAGCCTTCCTTTCAGCCCAAAGAGCTTTTTRTTGGAGCATTTTCATTGCAAGCCCTTAATGGTCAGTCTGTCCTTGGCCTCTCTGCCTATGAAATGCCACGAGCTCACTTCCCTTTCCTGGATYCTCTTCTCATGCCCCATCTGTGTCATCTGCAGAAAACATCATGGAATTGTTGGGTGAGGTTGGAAAATGCCTCCAAACTTGTCAAAGTCCAGCCTTTAATCCAACACCAAGATCCAACCCCGAACAGGAGCTCTTGTCCACCACAGTGCAGAAGGTGATGGAGATTATCCAYAACTTCCAGTGGGATGTGATTCATTGCACTCTTCCCATGGGCTTGAGGCTGCTTTAGTAGTCTGTGTCCATTATCCACCCTAAGGAGGTCAGGAATTGAGTAGCCTGTGGTTTTTGGGGTGAAGTGTAGTGTTTTCCTGTCCTAGCCTAGAAGAGCTGTGAAATACCAGCACTAGTTCTCTTTTCTTGTCTTAGGTAGTTGGAGAATGGGCTTGGGAAGAGAAAGGGGTGGAGGAAAAAACAGATGTAGCATTTCACATACAGTTTTTGAGTGACTCTCACATTATGGGGCATTACAGTTGCGTTTTATGTTGTTGTTGTTGTTATTTAGGATTCTTTCTTCTTACTCATCATGTTTGGGTTAGTAGTAGCCAAGTTCCAGTTCCCCTGTAGGTCCCCTTAGCTTCAACTCAGTGTTTTACCTTAACAAAAAGGTATTTTTGGTAGGCTTCCTGTTTGGAGGGAAGTGTGGTCACTCTGGGATGTCTCCTCCTTGCCTCCAAGTGTCTCTGGGAGCTTGGAGCCATCCTGCCTRTGCTGCAGTGCCTGGGGCTTTACAGCAGCCTCAGGCCCTTGCCTTTGGTAGATGGACCCCAGGTTGTGTCAGCAGTGGGTGGAGATGATGGGGTTTGATTTACAGCCTTCCAGGAAACTTCATGGGGGATGAAAGGTTGGTTTAGAAGGTTTTATGCCCAGCAGTGAGGTAGGCTCCTCCTCCTTGGAGCTGTGTGTGGGGTTTTTCTGGGAAGAATGGCTGTTGGAAAAGCKAGGCAGAGGTGTGTAGTTTTTCCTRGAAAATGTTGAACTCYACTGYTCAAACTTCAGCAAAGGAACTCGAGGAGAAATTCTGTTCTTCCATATTTATGCTTTAGTGCAAATTTCCTGATTTTGGAGGGGGTGGGTGGGATTAACAGTCCCTGGTATTTTATCCTGTTTGTTTCATTCTTCCTGTCACTTCAGTTTTTGTACGGATTTTGTTTGTTGTTGTTCGTTGTTCAATGACTTTTGTGATAAACTCAGCAGAAGTATTTTTCTGAAATAAATAAATAAAAGGCATAGATTCTTCCAGTGCTGTTTCCACTGATGCTTTATTATTGCTGAGCTGTGCATCTGGCATGGACACCTTCCACTATCCCAGGCTGCTCCAAGCCCTGTCCAGCCTGGCCTTGGACAGTCCCAGGAATGAGGCAGCCACAGCTTCTCTGGGCACCCTGTGCCAGAGCCTCACCACCCACACAGGGAACAATTTTTTCCCCAGTATTCAATCTAAATCCACCCTTTTTCAGTTTAAAGCCATGCCCCCTTACCCTGTCACCCCAAGCCCTTGCAGCTGGGATTCATCTTCCCACATTTCCCATGTCCACAGCACAGGCAGCTGCTCCAGAGTTCATTATTCATGGCTGCTTTCATCAGAGGGAGTGGAGGATAAGGGTATTTGTAGGAGATGATTTATCTGATGTGGTTTAGGCACATATTTTTGGTGAGCTGTATTGTATATTTTGTGCAGCTGGCCCCAGGCACACGACATCATTTGGCTGAGGGTTAGGTTATGGTTTCGTAGCRTGTGCAGAAAATAGTTTCTGACTTTCTACAGCTCAAGTAATTTCATCTGTAAGTTTTTGGTCTCTTGAAATCCGAGGTGGACCAGAGATCCCTGGAATGATCCTTGGTCTGGGTGAGCAGCAGCACAAAACAGGCCCAGAAGGCAAGAGCGGTGACCTTTCCAAACAAGGGAAGACAGGAGAGAGCTGTGGAGACTCTCAGCTGTCTGAGGGGAAGTGGGAATCCATGGCACAAAAGCTGATTTAAAGCTTTTTGTTCCAGAGAGCTTTGTTCCCTGTGTGTGTGACAGCTGCCTTTTCTGGGTGCTCCATGGCAACACCTGGCAGGTGTCACTTGGGGTGGGAAGGCTRCTGCCTCGTTACCTTCACAGGGAGATGAGTAACGGAGCACGGGTGTCATAACTATTGCCATGCCAACTGCCCATGCTCCCTTCTCCTTGGAGACCTGTCTGGTGAGATGACAGGTGGATAAGGTGGGTTTAGATGGGATCTCAGTCCTAAAACCATTCTCCCAACTTCTTGTTAAAAAATGCAGAGCTGCTGTCAGCAGATTTGTGTCCAGACTCCTGTTCCCTCCAGATAACTAAACTCACCACCATTACCCTACTTTGAGTAGACCCAGAATGACAATTTGTGGGTTTCCCTCCTCACCCTTATTTTAATGCTTAGCTATTCCAGCCATTCTATTTAAAACAGACTTTTGGACACATTTATAGCAACTGCAGTTTTATTGCAATTTTAATAACAAGCTGGCAGTTTTCACTACTTGAAGGTGAAAGGCCCATCTGAGAGAAACCTGGAGTGGTTTTCACTCCAGGCTCCAGAGAGCTTTAGCTCTCTAAAGTACTGCACTAAAAGGTTGAGAAAATAACAGAAGAACCTGACTGTGGTTCTCAGAATTATTTTTTTTCTCTCCTATAAGTTTCATTTCAACATCCAGCAGTTGTGGGATTTGAGTTTAGGAGTAGCTAAAAGGACAGGGAGAGGTTAGGAAGCAAAAGAAGTTAACATGAAAGWGGAATCAGCTGGGTCTGTAAAAGGGGGAGAGGGAGAGTGAAGCYAGGGGGAAAACCAGAACATCCCTTTTTGAAGTACAATATATTCAAGTCAGCTGAGAATTCATCTGCTGACCCTGTCCTTCAGCTTCTGGGAAGAGATCACTAGGGAAGGCTCGAAGGAAGTCACGGTAGTTTACCTTGTCTTCATCACAGGAACAGTAGTCAATCAGCTGTGGGGACAAAACAGCAAACACCATAAAGAGTTGGAAAAGGCTGTAAAATTGGGGTTGTTTTRAAGGGAAACTGCCCAGAGTTCTCCTTGTGTGACAGAACAGGAGATGTTATTCCCCATGTGGATTTCCCCATCGTGGTAATCCTGAATCACAGGTAAACTTGAAATCATAGAACCATTGAGGATTGAAAAGACCAAAGACCTACAAGATCATTGAGCCCAACTTTTAGATCATCAAATCCAAGGATTGAACTTGATGATCTAAAGGTTGGACTTGATGATCTAAAAGTCCAAGTCCAGTCTTGAATGCCTATAGATGACACTAATCTCTGCAAGTGTTTGAGTTTAATCCTGATTTCCTTCTGGGCCTCACCAGAGTGGCAAGAGAGCCACAAAAATACAAAGCATGGCCACAGATTGAGATGGGCCACAGGAAATCTTGCAGAAATCCCTGCCAAAAGTGGGGTGGGAGCAGTGTATGTGAACAGTCACTGTTCACTGTTCCCTGGTGTCACTTCGGTGTGTGCACATGGCATAAAGGGGAGACACAGATAATTGAGCTTGGTGACAGCCCCACTAATGAGCCAGTTCTGGTGTCCGTGCCTGACCCTGCATTGTGTTACAGAGCCACAGCCTTTGTGTGCTGCAGGGGAAGAAAGAAGGCTTTTGTTTCTTTAATTGCATAACTAATCTCCTTCTGACACCCAGTGAGATGGAAAAGGTCTAATATCACAATTCCTTGAAAGATTCCRCTTCCCCTTGTCGCCTGGAGACAGATTCTCTGGGGTTTGCTTCTGTGACTGACAGCTGTGCTCCTCTCCAGGCAGGGAACTCTCTGCCATATGTTTAATTTATAGCCCTGCCACATTTCCCAGGGCTCTGGGAACACTGGGATTAAGATTTCAGGAGAGGAGATGGATGTTTTTAGTGCACAGGTCCTAGACTGGGGCCCAAACGCGGGAGTTAACTTCAATTGTCACAGGTTCTCCACATAATTTTAGGAATGTTACTTCTCTCCCACTCTCAGAGTGGAGCAGGGATTGTCACCCCACTGTAAATTCCTCAGGGCAGAGCGAGCTCTGATGAACTCTGGTACAGCAAAGCCCTGGGTGCTTGTCAGGACCTTTATTCATCCTACATTCAGAGACACAAATCCCCTGCCCATGCACCTTTTTAACCATGMCTGTGCTGCTCACAGTGGACTGCTTTAGAAAAGTTTTTATTTTAGGAGGGGAAATAACTCCCTCTGATTTCTAGATTTCTCTAAAGTCTGACCCCCCTCTTTTTGGCCACTAATCTACAGCCCATCACATGATGCTGAGGAAACATCCTTGCCAGTCATATTCCTCCTCTATCCTCACTGCAGGAATTTTTCCCTCAGTCTCCCTCACATTTTTTAGTTTGCAGACTATGCAAAGACTGTGATCTCCATGTGCTGCTTGTTGCTCATAGTGCCCAGCAAGTGTTATGCTTCTAAAATAATAATAATAATAATAATAATAATAATAATAATAATAATAATAATAATAATAATAATAATAATAATAATAATAATTATTATTATTATTATTATTATATTATTATATTATATTATATTATGTTATGTTATGTTATATTATATTATATTATTACATTACATTACATTATATATTATATTTTACTAAACATTATATATTGTAACAATTATTACATTATATTTTTATATATATTATATATATTACAATAATATCATTATTTATTGCCATTTAAATAACAATTATAATTATGAAATATATCTAATAACAAAAATAATAATTCATGATTATATTATCATACATTATATTATAATTATATTGTATATTATATATTATTGTATATTAATTATATATAATATATTATTTTATTGTATTATTATATCATTATATTACTATGTATTTTCTATATATTATAGTTATTATTATATTTTTTTTGCTTTGAAAATACTTAATTCTTAGACCTTCAGTTCAGTTGCTGTTGAAGCCAGAATGTCTCTAAGTTTTCCCAAGGCCCATTCCTTGAACACCTCAGTGTCTACTCAATCCCAGCTGTGCTTAAGCCATCACAGACACTCCAAGCTCTGCAGGAGCCTGTCCCTGATCTCTGTCATGATTCCTGATCTCTATCATGGTACATGACCTCTTCTACTCACCCAAGACCTGAACCAGCAGGAATTTTCACACATTACAGTGCAGCCAAACATGGGGGGCAACCTGAATAACATTTTTTCCCTTTTCCTTAGAGGACAGCAATTATTWTCTCCTCTAAGACACAGGSMCAGRCCAACAYCTCAGGAGTTTTTCTAAACTGGGACTCTCRTGCCCTTTTCTTCAATTTGTTCCCCTTTGAAGGCTAGAGCAGCTGGTTAGGGTTGGTTTTTAGAAGAGATCTTTTGGAAGAGCCATAGGAGGGGAATTCCACACGCACAGCACCCCTTCCATCTGACCTTTTTAAGAAGAATGGTGCTGGTTGGCACGTTGAACCTGTCACAAAGAGTTAAAAATCTTGTTTTATCCAGGAAGCCAGAGCCCTCRGTGTCACAATGATGAAATGCCTCATGAAACAGCCTGGTGTCAAAGGGCTCTTGGAGTTTCAGTTCTTTCTGAACCTCCACAATTAAATCATCCAGGTCCTTCTTGGGGAAGCCACTGCAGAAGAAAACAATAATAGGATTTCATGTAAAAACTCATTTTGGCAGCCTTACTGTGACACTTGAGTAAAAAAAGAGCATTRCCCTGCATGCTCCACAGTGTCAGAAACTGTGGGAAACTTGAGTTTCAACCAGAGCCATGATATAACTGCCTTGAAACCATGTTCTGAGATAACAGAGTTGTTACTGGGTCACACAGACTGGGTCCAGACAGCTAAAAGGAGGATGTGGTCTAGGCTCTGATGGGTTGATAAGCAAAGAAGGAATAAATGCCCTAAAAAAGACTCCTCTCACCACCTGCTGAGCCTGCAACCATCAAGCAGCTCAAGTTGGCAGCATCTGTTACAATGAACTGATGCTTTTTTGGGAAAATATGTGTCCACCATCTGAAAATTATGTCCCCCCACAAAATGAAAGTGTTGAAGTGTTGCTTGGAGCAACCTGGGATAGTGGAAGATGTCCCTGCCCATGGCAGGGGTTSGACTGAGCTGATCTTCAAGGTCCTTCCAACCCAAGATATCTTGTGGTTCTGTGATTTTGGCTGGAAGTCCAAACACTTCTTGAACTCAGCCTTGGTGCTGTGACCACTTCTCTGTGCTGCTGAGCCAGAGCTGTCCCAGGAGGTTTTGGGGCCAGCAACAYCCACAACATTTTACTGTACACACCTCACACCCTCTGGAAGTGCCCAAACACAGCCCCTTGGAGCATCAGAACCACAGCAGAGCAGGAGGCTGGAGCCCAGGGAGGCTGCTGAAAATGCCCTRAGCCTTATTTAGCCCCACCACCCCATTCTTTGTGGCCTACCTGCTGGTAGTCTCCACCACCACCTTCCGTGGGAGGAAATGATCCCTTATGGATTGCACTGTGGCTGCAGGGAAACTCTCTGCATTTCTCTCCAAATAGTTAAGCACATATTCATCAGCATCAGTGARAATAAACCTGTGGCCAAACACTAGGGGACAAACATTAAAGAAGTAGTGTTACTTATGGTTTAGCATGGGTTAAAGTAATTTCATCATCCAAGAGGGAGCAAGATTCTTCTCCTGTGGCTGGGCTCAGCTTTGAGCCAGCTCTTCTACTTGTTTCACTTCTTGAAGTAAGAATAATTTCACTGATTGAAAGGCTCAGACATTGACAGTAACAAAGTTATATCAATGTACACCAGCTGCTAATCTGGAAACTCAAATGTGAGGAGACCCAGAAGCAGCAGATCTTTCAAGTGAAGGAAGAGATATGCAATAAATGACATTGCAGAGCAGAGTATTATAAATCCAGGCTGGATTTTACCTTCAATTGTAGAACCAATGGTGAAGTCAGAGGGCTCATAGTATATMGGATTCTCTGGAGTAGACCCTGGCTTGGTAACTTTGGTCCTTCTTAAGTATTTGCCCCCAGTGATGCCAGAGTTTCTGACTGGGGGTTCATAGATGCTGATRGTGTCATCAGCAAGGAAATAAGAGAGGATGAAACGACGATTTTTGTCCTCAGGCACTGGTGATTCCTAGAGGAAAGGTAGCAGGTTTGGAACAGAGCATTTGAACCAGGTTTTCCTTGCCTGGGGTGTTTAGGAGTACCTAGTAACCTACTCATAAGCACCCAGAGCTTTTTTTACAGCTGACTAAACAAAGCACTTGATGTGCTGACATAGCATAACAAAGRACTAGACAGCACTCAGGATCTGAATTTTCAAAGGTTACTTGCTTTACTCAAGCCACTGAAGCAGAATCTGGGTTGAAGTTACCAAATATATTCAGTGTTTCCACAGCCTGAGTAATCCGAGAGAAATCCTTCCTCTATCCTATATGGAATGATTCATCCCAGACAGGCTGTAAAATTCAGTTTTAAATTACATTTTTTCATTATGCTGAGTGCCTGAGAGAGGCTGGTGCTGTTTCAGCCCTTAGTCACAGGAAGTCACTCCCCTGACACACCAGTGGATTTACTTGCTTAGCTTAAAGTTAAGTGGATCTTAACTCCTCAGCTGTGACCTTTAGGGAACTKCTGCACAATAGGGAAAAGAAACCAGAGTGTTTGGAGAGGGCAGGCACAGGGCAGCACAGGAAATGCCATCGCTGCTGCTGGATGTGCCAGAGGCTCCTTGCACAAACCAGCTGTAAAGCTGCCACAAAGGCCACGACCTGGGTGCTGTATTGGGTGGAAAACACKATTCTCATGGATTTTCCAGCTTCTACACCAGCATTGGCTGCTCTGCTAGGACAGCTCCTTGCTGGCTGCTGTATGCAGGACTAGCCTGGAGCCAGCAGCAGAGACATCAAGAACTGGCTGGTGGCAGTGGTGGCAGGCAGACAGAGGCACAGTGCCCAGTGCAGGCTGCTTCAGCCAGGGCCATCTGTCATGCAGCAGTGGCAGAGGGAGTTTTTCCATAAATGGCTGTGGGTTTGTAGCAGGTCTGGTTTGTACTTTCTGGCCTTATTTTTTTTTTCTAGTTTTTTGAGCTGTCAATTGTCACAGCAAGAACACAACAACCCCATGGCATCCCCCCAGGGACACTCCTGTTGGCTCAAGGAGCTCTCTTTTCTCACTGGCACAAAGGAGAGTTTGCCAACAGCCGTGTCTGGGCAGGCTGCTCCTCCCATCCTCCTGGCACTATTCCACCAAGGGAAACACTTACCAGGGCCACCTGGTACCGCAGGACCTTGAGATTATTCTCCAGCATCTTAATGATATCTTTCCGTGGAGGCTTTGGAAACAGACTAAGGCAGTTCTGSAGAGAGTCTTCAGGGATGCCAAAACCATTGTAGGGAGGAATTACCTGCATCCAGAGGAGATATCAACCATAAGACAGCTGRAACTAAGAACAAGACAAAGTTTACAAGACTTAGCAAAGCCCATCAGATTTGGAAGGAAATATTCTGCCACCAGGTAGGAAGAGCTGTGACATCCTGCCCAGTAGAGATGGTTGATACCAGTCTGGCCATGTGTTGTATTTAATGCAAATATAAGAGGATTAAGCAAATCTGAAACTCAGAAAGCAGGTAATTTCTCTGATTTAAGAAGTTATGGCRATATTAAAGAACCATAGAATGGTTTGGGTTGAAAAGGACCTTAAAATCATCTAATGCCAACTAAACCTTCCTGTGCACAGGACCTCAGCCATCAAATGGTTACACTGGTAACCTAATCCCCATCATGCCTGTGGTCTAAGCCACAACTCCAAACAATTTCTGGGCTCAGTTTGGGAGGTAACAAGGGCTGTGACAATTCTCAGTAGGCAGTTTGGARTTGGCAACACTGTTTTGAAGAGTGAGGGAGAGTTCAGTAGTATGAGTGCAGCCAGGCTTTCATTTTTATATKGATTATGACCATTCTTGCCTTGTCTTTTTCAAGTTGATTTTTTTCTTCAAGCTGAACTTGTTTTCTACAGGTTCTTACTAAGCTGAACTTCTACTTTACTATAAGAGCTTACAGCAACTGCTTCCTTTCCTCCCTTCTTTTGAGAAATTGCAGTACCTGTGGAACCTTTTCAAGTGGTTTCTTATTTACATCCACTGGCTGGAAGTCTGTGATGCCATATTTTTCACGATAGAAGTCCTGGGTYAACTTGTCACAATCATAGATGAAGAAGGTGCGTCCAAGGAGGGTGACAGTTTTGCCAATAGCAAAATCTTTGGGTGAGTACCACTCTTGTACCTCATGGTCAGTGATCTCCAGCACACAGCTTGGGAAGTTCTCTAAGGACAAGGGAGCAGAAGGAAAAATAAATCAATCAGGGAGATGTTGACATTTCCTAGTGAAAATGGACATAAAAGCAAGGTGTATAAATAGTTACAGGGAGATGCTGGCACTGCTGTCCTGCCACTGTTTCCCAAAAGATAAAGAATTTAGTGACCATTTGAAGAACTGTTTTTTGACCATGAAATAATGACACCTTAGCACAGATGGATGTGTCAATCTAAACTCACTGTTCTTGTCCACAAAGATTTTGGGCAAGCGCTGGCGTCTCATCAGTACCGGGAATGGGTCTCTCCCATCATTTCTCTTGTGCACTTCCCGAACCTCCACTGTGTCATCTGCCAYGAAGTAATGGATGATGCAGGGATGGTGATCACCAAAGGCACAGTTGGTGTCATCCCATATGGCATAGAAGCGAAGCACCTGGGGTGGAGAAAAGAAAGCAGACAAACATGGATCAGAGTCATCTTTTGGTGCCACAGAAATCAAACTCATCCCACTGAGATGCTCAAGTGTTCCCCAAGTTTCAGCTCCTGAAGAAAGAGGAGAGACACAGGGAGAATTTATTCAGAGCAAGGGGCATTTGTGTTTGTCTGAAATTGTCTGCTCTGGCAGCTGGCATCAATATTTTGGGGGAGCAGAGGAGTGGATGCAGCAAGACCATTCCTAATAGAACTGCATCTGGCRGCTAAATTCCAGAGGCAGGTGGCTTATCTCATCCCAACAGAAAGCAAGAGAGTAATGGATGATATTGAGCACAGGCTCTGCAATCCAAAGAGGAGCTGTTTACAAGGCACAAAGCCCAGAAAAAAGCATAAAAGGTTTTGTTTCTCACTAAAGCCAAGAAAGGAGCAAATCTGGAGTCTGTTCAGCAAACTGAGACAATTTAGAATAAGTGAGGTTGCAGACTCTCACAAGACCTATTGGGTTTCAATAGCACATATTCACTGTAATCACAGAATCTTTTAGGTTGGAAGATCATGGAGTCCAACCRCTGACTGCCCCCCATCCTGTCACCCTGCACAGAGCACTGAGTGCCATTTCCAGTCATTCCTTGGACACCTCCAGGGATGTGGATTCCACCACCTCCCTTGGCAGCCTGTTTCAATGTCTAATCACCCTTTCTGTGAAGAAATTCTTCCTAATTCAACCCAAACCTCCCCTTGCACAACTTGAGGCCATTTCCAGTCCTCTCTCTGGTTGCCTGGGAGAAGATACTGACCCRCACCTGGCTGTCCCCTCCTGRCAGGGAGRTGTGCAGAGCCAGAAGGTCCCCCCTGAGCCTCCTTTTCTCCAGGCTGAGCCCCTTRCCCAGCTCCCTCAGCTGCTCCTGGTGCTCCYGTGCCTTCCCTGGACACRCTCRAGCCCCTCAGTGTCTTTCTTAAAGTGTAGGGCCCAGACCAGGACCAGGACTGGAGATGCCTCACCAGTGTGATGTGGGTAATTATAGAATAATTGGGGTAATGCCCAGCTCTCTCACCTTTGTGTCATAGGCCAGGAACTGCCTGAAGGGGTCGGGACCTGTGGGCACGATGCGTTTTTGCACAGGCGTCCGACGCTGCTCCGTGTAAGGATCCGAAACCAGCTCCTCTGGAGGGTTCACTACYATTCCTTGGCTCTCCAGGAACACCTAGGAAGGTCATCTGAGGTGTTAGTGCTGCCAGGAGTTCTGAAGGTAAGAGGTGACTAGAGGTTACAGGTGGGCTGGGATGAGTGAGGTCAGAATTCTGCAAGTTCACTCCTCACAGAGAATTCTACAGCAACAGCAAAATACAACAGATGACAAATACATTTGTTTAGGCTGCTTCTTATCTTTGCTTACCCTTTAATTAATCAGAGCAGTTTGTGTCTTGAACATCCTAACTCAGATTTCACTTGAGCACAATTTTCCTTGGCCTTAGGGCTTTAAAAGGAAGATAGCTGTCAGRTGGTCTCTTTTATGTAAATGGAAAAGATTAAATCACTGTATAAATGCAGATGTAGTCAGCCTGAGTTTGCAATAATTTAGGGCTGTGTCAGATAGTTAGAAGAAGCTAGTGTCACCCACACTGGGCACATCAAGACCCTTCAGGCACGAGGAGATGTGTCAGTGGCAGCTTCATTCCATCTTTCAGAGTATTTTTTCCTACAGAAAGAGTGCAATCTGCTTGCTTATAAAGGGATTTTTTYCTTACCTTGGACCATGAACAAAATCCAGGGTGTTACTCGTGGACTAGCATCAGTCACCCAAAACAATCTCTGAAGTCAAGGGACTTTGTTCCCTTTTTGGCTTTGGGAAGTGGTCCATGAAAACATTGAGCCCCGGAAGCACCTATGCAAACATCTCCCACAGGAATATGAGATCCCCCTGGAGACTCACAAGGCAAGTTCACACTTTCAGACTCACTATTTTCTGGTCTGGAAGATGTCAGTGAATGATAAAGAAAATATTGGCCTTGAGATGTAGACCCATGTAGCTCATTCCATGTTTTCCATCAATATTAACATGAGGACCAGCTCTTTATTTGATGTGGGSTGACTTGAACAGTCACCAGTTCCAGCAGAGCTGGCCCCACAGCCACATTTATACATTTATATCATACTACACATGATTGGGAACATTCCTGGGCACTGAGGCCAACTGACAAGGAAAAGCCTGGACCTAAACTCTTCCAGCCTCCAGGACAGGGTGACTGCATGTAACTCACCTATTGGGAATGGTCCCTGGAGCAGTCTAACTCCTGGCCTGGAAGAATAGTAGCTGACCAGGGCTGAGATTTTACTGGGGACAATCTAGCAGAATACCAGCGTACTGGTAATTCTTATTTCTTGTTATTGGATCATTATTATCTCATTTACTGGTACAGAAATAGCCAGAAARAGAAAAGCAGGCAATGAGTAAGCTTTCTTAGAAAGGTCAGTTCATACCATGATTCTCAACCCATGGATCATGAATTGACTGTGGATGTGTGCAGAGTTACTGCTTGTATTCCTTTCCAGTGTTCCTACCAGAGGAATATAAAATCAGAAAAGAGTCAGGATCACTAATTTCCCTCTCATGTATGTACAATGTTTCATCTGGACTCCAATCAGTTAAACTGCCCAGACAGGAACTTAGAATTTGTATTGTAAAGAGAAGTCCTGAGGATAAAGGATGGACTCCCAGCAGTCCTGGATCTAGATGTGTATAAGAGACAGCCAGGAACTTAGAATTTGTATTGTAAAGAGAAGTCCTGAGGATAAAGGATGGACTCCCAGCAGTCCTGGGGCAAAAAATCCTGAGCACCTTACTTGCCCTTGACAGCAGATGTCATARCCTGAAGTCCCCTTTGGCCTGAAAAAAGAAATCTACACAAAAAGCACAATGAAAGACTGCGAGCACCCATATGACAAAAGCTGCAGCTMCAAACTGCTGGACTCTCAGAGGTAATCAAACCCTTGCATTCCCAGGATCTGGGAGTGTTTGTGTCAGTGCTCTCCCRAGCACACACCTTGGTGAAGGAGTCYCAGTTGACCAGGCGGTAGGTCCGGCCATAGATGGGGAGGTCGATGCCCACGTTCAGATCCTTCCAGTGGTAATAATCCCCGTGCACATTCTTGGGCACCCGGTGGCGTCTCATCAGTTTGCCTTGGAGCAGCCCTGAGTTCTTCACCTTGGGCTCGATGATGCACATGCTGTCATCCTCCAGGTAGTAGTAGATGCACACCTGGCGGATCCGGTAATGCTCCTCTGCGGAGATAGCAACTTCCTCCATGAAGTAGGCATCGAACTTCAAAACCTGCCCAAGGCACAACACAGCAAAGGGAGAGAGAAAGAAACAATTTGAACACCATGATTAGTCTATCAAGGCAAATAATTTATTTGTAATTTGCTTTGGTGGTGTAAAATTGCTGGATTGGATTCTAAAAGTCTTCAGAGACAACTGTGGCCTAATCTGTGAGTGACAGCAGAGGCACCAGGAGTGCTTTTGTTAAGATGTGTCTTTTGCAAATTTGGTGTGCCTGAGACAAGTGTAAAAATACAGCCTTTTCCCTACTTTCCAATAACCTGATGTTTCACCTACTGCCAGGTGCTTGGCTGCTGACAGTAATCTACTTTACTGACACAAAGCTTTTTTTTTTGTCAGCTTTACAGCCCTGATTTACGGAAGTTATCCACAGATTTTAGTAAAGAGTTCAACCACATCTGAAAGGGGTCATCATTTTAAGGCCAGGTTCTGAGCAACCTGGGATAGCAGAAGGTATCCCTACCCATGGCAGGGAGGCTGGAACAAGATGATCTTTAAGGTCCCTTTCCATGATCTGAAGTCACATCTATTCAGCACTGACAGCAAAAACTGATTTGTGCTGGGGAAACAAGGAAGGTAATCAGCCAGTCTCTCTGCTTGGCAGAAGTAGGAGGAATATTCCCTCCAAGATTATTCAATGCCCTTAAGAAGGTGCAGGTGGCCAATCATGCCTTGCATACCCAGCCTACACCAGCCCAGAGGCCTAGATAATTAAGAGATGATAAAGCCAGCAAGTTCCTATCAGTCAGCAAAMTGCCCCACAAGGGATTGTGACACCCCCAGCAGCTCCTGTGGCTTGAAGGAAGGGGCAGAGAAGGATCTGACAGATTAAACAGCAACATTTACATTGCTCTGAAGGAACAGCCTCAGCAATTAACAGAGCACATCTGTTCCCCAGCCTGTGTCACAGCCGGGCTGAGGGCTGGCTGGCTGCAGACTGCTCTGGCAGGGCTGGCAGCGTGTGGAGCCTGCACGTGCTGAGCTCCCGAGCCCTGCAGCTCCCACTGCAGCAGCTGCTCCATGCACGGCTCTGAGTTGCAGCTTGGGCCATTGGCACACTGAAAACCAAGGGTCAGTTCAGGGCTGCTCCAAGCAGACACAGAGCCAGCACCCAGTCMGATACGATGACCAAGATGTAACGTGGGAAGCACTAATGGAGCAGTTCAGGTTGTGACACGCTGTGGTGACAACACAAGCACCAATAGACAGACCATGGTCAAACTGGCTACCAGGGCTCCCACTGCAGACTGACTTTTCCAGTTAAAGCTTAGTTACAACCTCAATGTAATTGTGAAAACACAGAACTCCAGGCTGTGGCTTGCAGAGCAATACTTTTAAGCTGGAGCTTCCCAGAGCTAATCAAACCTCTTTTCCAACATCTGCTGGAAATGCTCAAGTGTAACTTGCAGGGAATGTCTTACATCGTTTACGTATTATAATCCTCCTCCCGAGCAAAGAAAGCCTCTTTCAGTCTGGGATTCAGCTGTCTCTGACTAAGGGCTCTGGCATTTGAAAACTGCTGTATGCAGTCCCGTGAACCCTGGAGCTGACTGTTTATGTCTCCGAATTTGGCCAGTGATATTCCTGGAATCAGCTTCTTTATACCTTTTTGTCATAAGCCACGAATGCTGGAGTGAAGCGGGAAGGTGCAGGCCTCTTGACTTGCCCATAGGTCAGTGTGGCTCCCTTGGTGCATAAATCATCTAATTCATCTTGAGAGAGCTGATTTGCAAAGAGTGTTTCCCCACCAACCCCCTCTCTTGGCAGCCGGAAAAAGGCATATCCATTTTTGAAGTCCATTGTCTGGCACCGATGAAAAGATGTTTTCTGTTGGAAGGAAATCCAGCTATCAAAATACTGCATGATTTTAGCAGATATAGCTACTGGAAGCACAAAAAAACCCAGTAAGAAAGTGCAATATCAAGAATGTCTCACCCCACACACATCCCCAGTATTTTATTATAAACGACTGCAGCAGTTATTTAAAATCAGATTTTGTACTTAGGGAAAAAAAAACAGTGGAAAAAAACAGGGAGTGGTGGATGTACAAGGCACGAGAGTGAACTCAGATCCTTGCACTGCCACAGGCTCTGGAAGAACTTAAATCACTGAATTTCCTGACTGCCACCATAGTCAGTGCCTAGAACAGTGTGTCAGCACTTTATCTGCCCTGGTATTTATCTCACCAGCTCTTTGTTCCCTACCCTATTTGTCAGCAGTACAGAGCACCATGGGACCTCAGCTACTGCCTTATGGTGCTCCCTTCACTCTTGTGCACCCTCTGTGTATTTCATTGTTATTTATTTTCTTAACCTTCCCCTGGGCATGATACAGGATTTTCTTTGCTGGGTTAAATCAAGGRATGTCATGCTCACCGAACTGCAATTATGAAATTGCACATTAGTTGATTTATCACCTCTCTACATAGTCATAGACTCATAGAACAGCCTGGGTTGAAAGGGACATTAAAGATTATTCAGTTTCACCCCCTGCCATGGGCAGGYASACCTTCCACRATCCCAGGTTGCTCCAAGCCCCATCCAACCTGGACTTYGACACTTGCAGGGATGAAACAGCCYCAGTTTCTCTGGGCAACCTGTGCCAGGCCTCACCACCCTCCTTGTAAAAAACTTCTTCCTTGTATCTAATCTCAATTAAGGCTCTTTGAGTTTAAAATCATCATTCCTTGTCCTGCTGCTACAGGCCCTGCTAAAAAGTCTGTCCCATCTTTCATGAAGCCCCTTTAGGCCCTGGAAGGGGCTCTGAGCTCTCCCTGGATCCTTCTCTTCTCCAGGTGAGCACCCCCAGCTCTCCCAGCCTGGCCGCAGAGCAGAGGGGCTCTGAGCTCTCCCTGGATCCTTTTCTTATCCAGGACATCACCCCCAGTTCTCCCATCCTGGCTCCAGAGCAGAGAGCTCTGAGGTCCCCTTGGATCTTTCTCCAGGAGAACACCCCCAGCTCTCCCAGCCTGGCTCGAGGGCAGAGGGGCTCCAGCTTTTGGAACATCTCTGTGGCCTCCTCTGGATTTGCTCCAGCAGCTCCATGTCCTATTTATGCTGAGGACCCCAGATCTGGAGGCAGCCCTGCAGGTGGGGTCTCACCTGAGAGGGGCAGAGGGGCAGAATCCCCCCCTCCCCTGCTGCCCACAGGGGYATCACCCCAGCACATTGTGGGGGTTTCTGGCTCCCAGCCTCTCATCCATCAGCAGCCCCAAGTCCTTCTCCCAGTGCTGCCTTCAACCAGAGCTGTGCACAGGACCTGATCTCTGCCAGCCACTCTTGTTCCTCACCACTGAAGAGCAGGGTCACATTTGAGTGCCACCAAACTGCTCCAGRTGCTGCACACTCCAGCACACCTGGCACCTCACCTGCACTGCAGGAGCCTGCCTGGTCCCACTGGGCTTTCAGCACTTACAGCTCCAGAGAAAGCAGGGGAAATMATGAGTTCCTGATAATAAAATCTCTTGACTTTTGCCAGGTAAAACAGAGTTGTAAGCATTTCTAGTGCTGAGAGAARGAGCTCCAGCTCCTTTTCCAGCTCCAGGCTTGCAGTCAGTCCAACCTCAGGCATGCAAACTGCACTCCCTCCCTTGCCCCTCATGGTTAAGCCTCTAATCTTATTTATACCTTCAAGGCCCCACTTGAATTCCACATAATTCCCTGTTTTCCCTTTAAACTGCTACTATAGATCTTACAATGGAGAGAGCAGTGAGGAAAACAGGTGAAAACAAGATTTGTCTGAAGACATTTTAGCAGAACATCTATAAACTGCCACAGAACTGCCACTTCCTTCTGTTAAATAAACACCAAGGGAATGCTGTGGGGAAAAAATATTCAAGGAAAACCAGGAAGTTTGTCTTTAATTTGAGCAATATCAGTGTTTGTCAGAAGTCTGCAGGCTTTTAAGAGCCCACATTTGCCTAAAGAAAGSACCTCATTGGTTCATAAGGCTCCTGAGTGGATAAGCTCTCCCAAAGTGAACCTGTATGCCAGATAACATCTTCCCGGATTAGGTGACTAATGAAAATTTAAAAGGGAAAACCCAGAATGCAAACTCCTAATCTCAGTTGCTGGCAGTGTTTATCTGGAGAAATTCCACTGAATAAAGTCCTTCTTTTTGCCAAGTCTGTAACACTTCACACCAACACCATTCCCTCTCCCAATGTCTGTTTCCCTGTCCRGTGAGCACTAAGCAGTAACAACACTTCACTTGAGCACAGAGGTTTTCTTCAGAACTTCTCAGCATTCACTTGGAAACCAAATATTGTGATGCCAGTTTTATGGACTGGAAAACTGCAGATTTCCAAGGTGTTATAAATTATTTCAAGGAAATATTATTATCTGATGATAATTCTGAGATAACCTTTATTGCTGGATGGTTATTTGTTATGAGTAATTTACTCTATTTACTATTGAAGAACTCAGTTGTCACTGATTTTAGGCCAGGCTGGATGGGCTTGGAGCAATCTGGTTTGTGGAAGGTGTCCCTGCCCATGGCAGAGGGTTGGAACAAGATGATCTTTAAGATCCCTTCCAACTCAAACCATTCCATGATTCTGTGYCAATTAATTTTCATATACAAAGCTGAATGCAGCCAGGAATGTTTTCTATTAAAGATGCTCTCCAGGAAGGCTGTAAATTCCTGGTGAGCCCAAACCAGGCATGAATCAACCTCCTTTTTTGCTTTTTGTGTGATTTTTTTAGTATATCAGAGAAATAAATGGAAGCATCAGTTTTCTGTGGCACTGCTTTCTCAAGGACATGGGGAGGACTTGGGGTTATCAGGTCCTTAGGGCCTGGACCATTGGATGGGGAAAAGGAGAGGTTGTTCCTCATTTAGGTATCAGATGCAGAGGATGAGGAGGAGGATGAGGATGAGATTGCTTTTTCCAGGGAACCTGGGAATAGCTGAGAGTGTGTCACTTCCTGGGGATGGTACAGGAAGCTGTGATGACACCAGTTCCGTGGTGGGATCAGCTGTGATGTCACCTGTTCTCTCATCAGGTTATCAGGTTCCAGACCTGCACTGTCAAGGATTCAGCTCTCCAGGCAAACCAGYAGAGCAGTTTTGGAAGTATCAGAGCTTTGGAGGAAGGGGTAACAGGAAGGTGTTGATTGCCAATGGCATTGGTGACTTCAAGGTGTATCTATGTAATAGATAGATTATGCCCAGGAAAATAGAAATGTAATAGATAAATTATGTCCAGGAAAAAGTTATTTTGGGATGATTTGGGGGATTAATTCCTAGTGGAGGAATGCTCAAGGTTTGATCAGTATTGGTTCTCCTGGGCATATCCAGCTGAGGAGGTATCAGGTGAATTTAAGGAACTTGGTTCAGGACAGTATCAGTATCAGTATCAGTATCAGTTCAGAGGACTTTGCTTTGGGAAAACTCAGATGGTTCAGAGAAACAGCATTTTTCCTGAGGAAATCAGGTTTCAGGACTGTAAAGTGATTTGGGGATTTCCCCTGGGGTATCTTAAGAACTGTAGGGGAATTATTGGATGGATTCAGGGGAACTGAATATCCAAAGGAGTGAGTTTGCAGACAGTAGTTCTGCAGTTATGGAAACAGCTTTTGGAATTTCAAATGAGGCTCACAAATGAGGGGGAGGAGGYGTGTGTGTGTCTCTCTCCAAAGCTATCAGGACAAATTCAGGGTTATAAGATGGGTACATGATGCKAAGGATTCCTTGGGGAGAAGATTAAAAGTACCAAGTCCCCTTGAAGGTTAGTTCAGGGATACTTGGAACAGACTGCAATGTTCAATAAGAGTGGAAGAATTATGGGAGTACCAGGTCTGCTGTGGGTGGGATCAGGAGATACCAGGTGGGTACAGAGGGTTCAGAGCCCCCAGAAGTGAGTCCAGCAGGTATTTGGTGGRTTTGGGAAACACCAAGTCCCTGGAGGAGAGTTAAGTGGATATTAAATATTCTGGGAAYCATGAAATGAGTTCACAGAGCACCAGGTTCTTTGGGGYTACTTTGAGGGTCKTGTCCAGGTTCTGGTGAGTTTGAGGTTCCCAGGACATGGGTTCAAAGGACACCAAGTTGTCTGGGGGATATTTGGTGAATACAGSATGTACCAGGCCCCTGGTCTGGCAGGGAATTACAGGGTGATCTGAGGGAACAGCAGGTTCCCTTGGTTCATGTTCCCTGAAGAAACTGTCTCTCCCTATACTCTGCTCTTGTGAAACCCCACCTGCAGTGCTGCATCCAGGCTGGGAGCCCAAAACACAGCAAATGCAGGGACCTGTTGGAGCAAGTCCAGAGGAAACCATGGAGATGCTCCAAGGGCTGGAGCCCCTCTGCTCTGGAGCCAGAGCAAGTCCAGAGGAAACCATGGAGATGCTCCAAGGGCTGGAGCCCCTCTGCTCTGGAGCCAGGCTGGGAGAGCTGGGAGTGRTCACKTGGAGAAGAGAAGGATCCAGGGACACCTTAGAACCCCTTTTAGTGCCTAAAGGAACTCCAGGAGAGCTGGAATGGACTTGGGACAAGGGCTGGAGAGACAGGACAAGGGGCAATGGCTTCCCACGACCAGAGGGCAGGGATAGATGGGATATTGGGAAGGAATTCCTGGCTCTGAGGGTGGTGAGGCCCTGGCACAGGGTGTCCAGAGAAGCTGCGGCTGCCCCTGGATCCCTGGAAGTGTCCAAGGCCAGGCTGGATGGGACTTGAAGCAACCTGGGATAGTGGAAAGTGTACCTGCCCATGGCAGGACGTGGATTGGGATGAGCTTTAAGGTCTTCTAACCCAAACCATCCCACGATCCTATGAATATTGTTGAGTTTAGGGGTCCCAAGACTCCCGTGGGTTTAGAGCAAAGTCTGAGGGAGTACCAGATTCCCAGAGACTGTCTCCAGGGGATACCAGGTACCACCTGAAGCGGGTGAGGGGAGGTGCAGAGGCCCGTTCTGAGGTCACCCCTCAGGGGGCACCCTCCAGGCCAGCCCACTTTGATCCGGGGGCCTCCCGTGGGAAGGGGGTACAGTGGGCGGGCGCGCTCACCGTGGGGTCCTTGATGGCGCAGCCGGGGAGGAAGGGCAGCCCCGGCTCGGGCACGATCGGGGGCCCTGTGCCGGTCCCCGACCGTATCCCCATCCCCGGCCCTGGCCCCGGCTCCGGCCCCGAGCTCATGGCGGCGGCGGCGGCGGCGCTGCGGGCCCGGCCTGCCCGACGCGTCTCCACGGCAACCCCCCTGCGCTCAGTGCGCATGCGCGGGGCCCTTCGCGCCTCTCGCGCTCTCTCTGCGCCTGCGCACTGAGCGCCGCGGGGCGCGCGGTTGCCGTGGCAACGGGAAGGGCTCTGAGGGGCCGAACCGCCCCCCCCCGCCCCCAGCGTGAGGGGAGTGCGGCCCCGCAGTGTGGAAAAAAGGACGTGGAAAGTGTTAATCCTGTTTTATTAGGGATTTTCCCCTTGTGAAAAATGCATGTATTTAATGATTGGCTTCTCGCAAATATTCAAAAGAATATTATATGTGTTGTGTTAGAAAGTAATGCCAGATTAATTCTCTTAAGTAGTGTGTTAAATATAGTTTTAGGTTATAAAAAATGTTAAAATAGAAACTATGCTATGTAGGATACTTTTTTTTTAAAAAAAAAAGACTTGCAGCAAGATAGCAGCCACAAGACACCTAAATCTTTCAGAGAGAAAGAATTTATTGCCCTCTTATCAGAAGAAATTAACTTCTTCCTGTCTCAAAGGCGCTGTTAGGACTTGGAGGAAGAAGTTGAGGATGACCAGACAGAATCCTGTGTTTGAATGGAATTTATGCATCACATATGAAGTGTATGAAAATGCAASAGGCTGTTGRTTTTAAGGGTTAATCCTTTGTTAACAGGTGTCCTTTTTCGGGCTTATTTTGCCCAGAAAAAGGTACCCGGACGTCCGTAACTCTTTGTCTCTATTGTCTCATACTGTCCTAATTCAAATTGCCCAATTATTATTACTCTAATTGTATTACTATTTTTATAACCATTTTATTACTATTAAAMTTTTAAAATTTTAAAAACAAGTGARTGGCGTTTTTTACACCCCTCACAGCCCCTCAGAGCCCCCTCCTATCTCCCTCGTGGCCCCTCATAACCCCCTCACATTAAAACAACTTGGCCTCCCAAACGGCTGCTGGCATCTGGACTGCTTCTTTTTGGGGTGTTTTCCCTGCCCTGTGCAGTGCCCAGGGTGAGGAGCAGCTCTGACGGGACAAATCCATACCTGGAGTGATTGAAATKTTTTAACAGAAGTAATGTTGCTGGTTTATGATGTATGTATATGTGTATAAAAATGTATATAGTTGTGAAATAGTGTATTTTTCATATGTAGCACTGATATAATTCCTCTCTTTCAAACATGATTTTTATCTCTGGAGGAAGGGACAAAAAGAAGCATCAYTGATATCCTCAAGGAAAAGGTGGCTCTGCAAAAGTCACTCCCAAATGCAAGAGAGAAAACAGCTTAATCCATCACTACGGAAAACAGAAGTTGCTTGTTGCCTATAGATGTTGTGGGTTCCCCAAAAGACGTGGATTCCTRATSCCTGGAAGTGTTCAGGGCCAGYTTGGACAGGATTTGGGAGAAACCTGGTCTAGTGGAAGMTGTCCATGGCAAGAGGGTTGGAACGAGATGATCCTGAATGTCCCTTCCAACCCAAACCTTSTAGGATTSCAKYAAAAAGGAGTTTTTTGTGCATCTTTGCTTTGTTCTCTTTATCACCACTACACCAGGCTGTGACTCAAGGGCAGGCGGCAGATCCGAGGGTTTTGTAAGCAGAAGTTAAGCGGGGAGAATTGCAGCCAGACCGTCTGTCTGAGCACGGTGTGGGAGAGAGAAAAAAGCCAGACGGTGGGAGATAAAGAATGAGGCTGATGAGCTTAGAAAGGAAAATAATGAACTGAAGGCCAAGCAGGGCTAGAAGAGCTGAATCTGGAAGACAGCAAAGCTGCTGGTGTGATGGCTGACTTAGACCCAGGAGCAGGACCCTGATCAAGCCCTTGCTCTGATTTTTCAAGCTGCAATATCCAGGCAGCATTTAACAGGGAATGGGGCCTGTCTCAGAGAAGGAAACTCACCTCTGTGTGCCAAGGATCATCCACYAGGACAGTAACTGCAAATTTGTGACAAGGCTGTGTGATAGAGTGCCTGGTGCACWGCCTGTAAAGATGACAGGCTAGGCATGTTCAGCCTGGAGAAAAGAAGGCTCTGGGAAGTCCTTTCCAGTGRCTAAAGGGGCTCTGAGAGAGCCAAAAAGGGATTATTTACAAGGTATGCAGTAACAGGACAAGTAGCAGTGGTTTTAAACTGCCAGAGGGCAGGGTTAGTTGGGATATTGGGACYGAATTCATCCCTGTGAGGGTGGGCAGGCCCTGGRACAGGGTGCCCAGAAAAGCTGTGGCTGCACTGTCCCTGCAAGTGTCCAAGGCCAGGTTGAGCAACCTGGTTTAATGGAAGGTGTCCCTGCTCATGGCAGGGGTTTGGAATGAGATGGTCTTRAATGTCCATTCCAACCCAAACCATTCTAGGATTCCACAGAAGGAAGTCAAAGAAAAGCCATAGCAGAAGGTCTTTAGGAATAGTGACTGTAAAGCAGYAGAAAGGAGAAATGAAGAATTAAAGTGAAGATCTAGATTAATCTTCATCCTTGACAACTTCTGTACAGACAAGTGTGACTTGCCAAGGTTAYGATGAGCCTTTTTATCTTCCCACATCCCTGCTATCTACTCATGAGAGGCAAAAGGAATTCTTTATCGSGCTCTGCTTTCGTGGCAGTYGAGGAGGACACAGATGGAGACATCTCGCCCTCTGGTGGGTGAAGACCCAARCTGCAGAAGCCTTGGTCTGCGTAGTATATTAATAAATGATAATTAAAATTACTGGTTATTGGAAGGAAAAAGAAAAGATATTCTAGTGGTTTTAAGTTCTGAAATTCAGAAAAAATTATGAATTATGTATATGATCACACACAACCCTCCCAGATAAGGRTGATGAGTTGAGAATCTGGAGCAATATGACAGAAAGGAATCAGAAAATCAACAAAACACCGTGATGGAGATATCTCTAAAACTGGGATCCCTAAATCTGTGAATTCAGTGTGCTGGGGTGTCTGTCTGGAGTGTGTGTAGYGAACACCAGCAGTGTGGGGACTGGGCATGACGAGGCAGAGATCTGGGTGCATCTGCAGGGCCATGATCGTGTTGGGAGCAGGAAGGCGTGGTGGGATGGCTCCCATGACCTGAGTGTTGCAATGGACGGATACAGACAAACCAAAGAGGTGAGGAGAGGGAGCTGCCCTGTAGTGAGAGAGCAGCTGGAGTGCCTGGAATTCTGAGCGGATGATGAGCCACTGGAGAGCTTATAGGGGAAGGCTTCAAGGGATAACCAGTTTGGGTGATACTGTACTGGGCCAGMTGCCTCTCTGCAGGCCCTGCTCCTCATGGGGGACTTCAGCCACCCTGATACCTGCTGGAAGGACAAGTAAAGAGGGATGGAGCATCTCTCCTAAGAGGAAATGCCAAGAGAATTGGGATTGTTCATCCTGYAGAAGAGAAGGCTTCAGTGTAACCTAATTGCAGTCTTTGAGTACCTGAAGGGAGCCTACAGGAAAGATGGAGAAGGACTATTTACAAAAACATGTAMTGACAGGACYAAGGGGAATGGCTTCAAAGTGAAGCCAGAGAGTAGATTTAGATTGAGTATTAGGAAGAAATTATTTAGTGTGGGGTTGGTGAGGCCTTGGCACTGGTTGTCCAGAGAAGCTGTGGATGCCCTATCCATGGAAACATTCAAGGTCAAGTTGGATGGAGCCCTGAGAAACCTGYTCCAGTAGAAGGTGTCCCTGGCCATGGCAGGGGGGTGGACTGAGATGATCCTTAAGGTCTCTTGCAACCCAAACCCTTCTATGATTCTGTGATTCACAACCCAGGAGGTTTCTGGAATGAAGTGCTGGTAACTCCCTCCTCCAAGTGATGGAGGAGCCCACAAGGAGAGGTGCTTTGCTGGACATCAGACTCACCAGCCATGGTTCGCTGGGAATGTGGGGGTCAAAAGCAGAGCTGGCTGGTGGAGTTCAGGATCCTGAAGGAAAAGAGGAAGGCAAACACAAACACTAGACTTCAGACTTTGGCCTCTTCAAAGGCTTCTATCCGCTTGGTAGAGTCCCCTGGGATAAGGAGGCCTGGGAGGAGTCCTCTCCAAGCTCAAGAACAATCCATTCCAATGAGCAGGAAGCTGGGAAAAAATGCCAGCAGGCACTCATGGATAAACAGGCAGCTCCTGGAAAAACTCAAACACAGAAGCAGCAGAGAGAAGGTGAAAGCAAGGACATGGATAGAAAGGAATACTGAGATTATCTGAGTGTGGGGGGATGAGGAAAAGCAAAGTCCAACTGGAATATGTTTGGCAATGTCAAAGACAACCACAAGGGTTTCTATAGGGTGACAAAAGGGAGAGTAGGGAAAATGTTGTGGACCCATTGCTCAGTAAGATGTGGGAGCTGGCTACAGAGAACATYGAAAAGCCTTCTTCACCTCAGTCTTTACCAATGAGATCAGCCTTCAGGAARSCCTGGTCCCTGAGAGCAGAGGGAAYGGCTYGAGCAGGGAACATGTACCTGGTGGAAGAGGATCGGGTCAGGCAATATTAAAAGGATTTTATAAGTGTATATAAATCCCTGAGGGGAGGGTGCAAAGTAGACAGGGCAAGGCTCTGTACCAGGTCCCAGGGCCAGGACCAGAAAGCACAGGCACACACTGGAACACAGGAGGTTCCTCTGAACATCAGGAAACACTTTTTTACTGTGAGGGTGGCTGAGCACTGGCACAGGTTGRCCAGAGAGYTGATGGAGTCGCCATCCTTGGAGATATTCAAAATCRATCTGGACATGGACCMGGGCAACCAGCTCTGAGTGGCCCTGCTTGAGCTGAGGTTGAACCAAGTGGCCCCTAGATATCTTTCCCAAACTCAACCCTTCTGTGATTGTGGATGATGAACTAAAATTTCTCTATTCAGTGTCAGGGCAGTTGTTCTGCACTTCCCTTGTGGAAAGGGAATGAAATCCAAAAGGTATCATGAAACCTTGGAAGTGCTTTGAGATGCACAGATAAAACCACACCTTATTGTTCATTATTGTAACTATTATCTCTCTAATATATCCTCTCTGTAATTATTATCCCTATTTTTTTCAAATGACTCATAACCTTCTGTWGCTGTGCAGTTGTGCATTTGGGAATTTCACACCACACCAACTGTTTTGCTTTCACAGATTTTTTTTTTCCATTAAGGTTTTTAAATAAAGATCAGTACAGTACAAAGCTTAAAATATTGTCAATGTTTTCAACAATACAAAGTCAGCAGGTGGGAGTTGGGAAGGGGATGGTTAATAAGGAACACTCATATCCTTCCCTGTTTCCCAAAGGAAAAAAATACAAACTCTTTTGTACTTCTGTTTAGTAATGAACAGTGCTTAAAAATAACCTTGTCAGTAAAAGATGTAAATTGCAAGGCACATGAGGAACCTGTCCTTGCCTTGTTACACAAYTTAGGCATAAATACAAACTGAAGGRYCCTGTCTCCATCCTCCCCTRCTGCTCTGTACACGGAGCAAATCCTGTCAGTGGGAATTGGCTGTTGAGAGCAACCATGGACCATGGAGCAGACAGCAAAGAGGCTGCCCTTGATCCTCAGGTTCCTTCAGGATTAATCCCCAAAAGAAACAGCACAAGGCACATTGGGATGAATTCTCAGGAGCTGTCCTGGTTTGCAAGATCTGAAGGAACACTGCCTCAGGACCAGAGATTCCTGAGGGAGAAGATTGTGACCTCAGGGATCCCTGAGGGATCTCAGGTGTGCTCAACCCTTGGTGGTCACTCTTCACCAAGCCTGGCCACTGGTACGTTCTTCCCGGGCATACCTCCTTAGCAACACCAGGATGGAGGAGACCTGCTCCAAGCAGTGAGCCCAAGGAGAAGCTCCTGGGGGGCTCAGACAAGCTGAGCATTTATCACAGAGGCACTTTGGATTTTTCCAGATCCAGCCCTGGTGTCCTCTGGATCACTGGCAAAGCCTCCACAGCCACTTCCCTGCTGAGACTGCAGCATGTGGAGTCTGCCCAGGAAGGCAGCCAGGTGCATAAGGCACAAGGATGAAGGAAAGAAAGAAGCTGGTTGGAAGAAGAGGAGGATGGAGACAGGGACAAGGAAGCTCCAGTGTTGGTGAGCCCCTTGTGACACAAGGGCACATCCTCACAGCAGCACAGATCTGTATTGTAGATCCCTGCTCACTCCACCCATCATRGTAACCAGGAGTCAGCTCCAGGTGGGAGTGCAGGGCCACACGGAGATGGGCAAGGCTTCACCTGAGGAGTGTGCAAAACCACCTCCACTGTCACACCACTGCTCCACTGTCCACTTCTGCTCAGCCAGGGAGGGGAAGATATGATCAGAAGTACCAGATATGATCAGAAGTACCTTGGAAGAGCCATYTGGTCTCCTCTCCCTGTCCCTGAACAAGATTACTGTACTCACCCTCCTTCAACAAGGGCAGGGCATGTCATCTGTTTTCAAACCCTCAGAGAAGGGGACACCTGGCTGATCCCTTCCTTTGGTACCAGTATAACTCCAGGTAGCAGCAGAGCAGGTTTGCTATTACCAGCCATGCCCAATCCTTCTTAATTTTATCTCAGAAATGAGCTCTGGACCAGCCTGATTTACCTTTGTTTCTGCATAGGAACCCACTGATACCATCCAGCCAGTTCCACACCCAGAGCCTTGTTCTGCCTTACCCACCACAAAASCAAGGCAAATTAGGCTGCAAGAAAAAGCTGCTCACACTGGAAGCCTTTTCTCAAACTGGGAGGAGACCCACAAACAAAGCCAGAGGCCATGGAGGGAGCAGTCCATCAGTGCAGCTGAGTGAGCTGAGCAGCCAGCTGCCATGCAAGGAGGAACTGCTGCTGGCCTCCACTCCASCCCTTCCCTGCCAGCAGCTGCATTGTCCAAGTGAGTTGGCTCAGAATTAAAACCAGCCGAAAATTACTGACATTTTTTCAGTAGGATTGGTTTCCCAAAGGTCCCTCRCCTGGCACTGGCTCACTCTGTGGTGAGATGAATTTCTGTGCATGGGAAGAGGTTTAACGAGGTGCAAGTGGGACCACCCCTGCTTGGCATCTCCCCTGAGGCAGATTTTCTTCTAGGTCAGCATGGCTGTACCATCTGTACCATCAAAAACACCCTATGAAATCAAGTAATTAATTTCTAAGCTCAGACCAGGACTGATGAGAAAGGGTGGAGCTGATGACCTCCTGAAGGCTTTCCTATGACTTCTTCTCCTATACTCCTATACTCCAAACTTACTTCCCTCTTCCTTTGTATTTAATTTTCTATAGGGCCATGAGTCCCAAATTTACCTACTAAACACAGGACCAGCAAAGTGCCAATCTACAGGTCTGTTTTCCACCACCTATTAACAAATCTGTTGTCCAGCCCACCTTGCTCCTCCAGCAGGACAGCACTGTTTCCTCCAGATTAATCTTAACCTATCTAGGAGGCTCTGCAGATATAAAATCCCAAGGCAAAACCTTTCTGAATAACAAATCCCATGCACATGCATGGAACATGAAAATACACACACACCTCAAGAGCTGAAACACAGATGAAGTGCAGAAATCAGTGCTTGTCCTCACCAACCATATCCCCAACCCTACACTCTGCCTGCTCAGAACCAGCAATCACAATTCATTTGCCTGCCCTTAGGCTCAATGAGACAAACCCGTGGCTGGGATAGATCCCATGGATTCCTTGGTTTTAGCAAGGATTTAATCCTCCTTGGTGGCTCCACGTTCAATATTCCCCCAAGGCAAGCACAGAATAGATTCTTCTAGTGGGGGACACAGTAATCCAGCCTTCGTTACCTTGGATAGGAGTGACCCATGGACATTAAGTGACCCTGACCACTATCTTTGCTACTCCACACAGGAATCACCAAGTCCCAAGGCCAYGCCATCCTGAGGTTGTGCAGGACCCTGATGTTGTCACCCTGCTTTTCCTTTTGCTGTCCCACCTTCATCTAATACTGATAAAAACATGCCAGGGTCACAGCCCCACTCATCACAGAACAGCAACCCTYCAGCTCCAAGGTCAGCTTTCCCACAATGCTGACCAAGGACACAAAGCACCATTAAGAGGGGAATAAAGACTTCTTCACCTTTACACCCTTTTGGCCACAGTAGTGTTGTTGGAGGAGCAGAGCCTTTCCTGTATCAAACAGATCACATCCAAGTTAGTCCACACATGTCATGGACATTGCTAGAGGTTGGTCAGGCTCCCTAGACAGATGACACCAACCCAGTTTGTCCCAGAGGACCCCAGGTCAAGCCAGGATCTCCAATGTCTTCTCAAAGCAACCTAAGTGACCTGGCATTGACACCCTTGACAAGGGGAGCTCAGAGAGAGCCRGGCTGGAACAGGAAAAGGATTCTAGCAGCCACGGTGCCACATGTGCCCTCTCCCAAAACCCAAACCCTAGAAACACAAACTTCCCCAAATCTTCCTACTGCCTTTGATAYGAACAGTTCTCACACAGATATGGCCAAACCCAGAGAGGTCATCACATCCAGCTGTGCTCRTCATGGTGTTGTGAGCCCTGGCACACCCTTCTGCAGTCCCACAGCCTCCAGGCTGCCCTCCCTGACCTTCAGCAAGGTCTCACCCACAGCTCTATCAGAATGAACAAGGAACCTCTGCCTATTTCAGCATCCTTGGTTCAGTGACTTGTTCTGGCTTAAAACACTCCATGTCCCCCTCCCTGGATGGCAAAAGGCAATCCCTGCTGTGAAAATGCATCCAGCATGAAGTGTCCAGCCCTCCATCTGAATCCAGGGTCCTGGTTAGTCACGGCGTGTTAGGCAAGTAAGACAGTCATGTCTCTAGTATGTTATGCCCTTTTTCTTGATTTTCTCTGGTGATGTCATGCCTGTCACGTCCYTGACTCTCAGGAGTCCTTTTTAGCCAGGCTGGCCTTGATCCTGCATCGCAGGATGTAAGCTGTGATGGCACTGCAGGCCACCAAGCCAAAAAAAGAGATGCAGGAGAGATAAARGGTGAAAGGCCCGTGTCTCTTCAGGAAAATCTCCTGCCTGTTCTTGTAATCCAAAAGAATGGCCTCCAGCTGTGACAGGGTGCAGATGGCCAGGAAGGTGTGGAAGATCTGGTGGGCGTGSCCAACAATATCACAGGAGCCAGGGAAGTATTTCTCAGGGACAGGGCAGGAAAAGAAATAAGCACTGATAAGGAAAAACAGTATCTGGTACGTGTGGTACCAAGCAGCATCCTCCTCACAGCCCCCCAGGTGACACACAACCACGCGGTGAGCCACGGGACTGATATCCAGGATGAAAGCCAGCCCTGCTGGGATCACCTGGCACATCTTCCTCATGATGGGGTAAGGCCGTCGGTACCGGTATTTGGCATAGCAGCAGCCGGCACAGGACAACCAGCCACAGAAAGCTGCTGCTGGCAGGAAGAAAAGCCAGAACTTGTCATACCAGGCTTGGTCAGAGCTGTAGTAGAAATGAGCCAGGGCACTGCCATACTGGTAGATGCTGACTCCAACATAGTCCACGAAGTAGAAGGTGTAGTGGTACAGCTCCGACTTGGACTGCAGCAGGTGGGCCAAGAGGCTGCAGGTCAGGTAGGTGACAGAGGAGAGGACAAAAATGAGCAATGGCAAGGACCACGCATCCACAAGCAACTGCTCAGCCTCCACAAACGTCTTGAACCTCAGCAGCACGGCCAGCGCRGCCAGGAGATGAGTCCACACGTTGACCACCTCGTTGTGCTTCTGGAAGAGGCTGAGGAAGTAGTAGCGCCAGTCCTGGCCGGTGGGGCGGTAGCCGCTGTGGATGTAGGGCTCGCGGAAGAGCTGCGGCACCTCGCACTCCTTCACCGTGCACGGCATCTTGGGGAGGCCGTCCTCCAGCAGCCGGGGCAGCCGGCTGAGGTGCTGCCCGCTGAGGGACAGCGTGCTGAGCCGCTCCAGGATGGCTGTCATCCTTCAGCCCCGCACCAGGGAACGTCTCTTCCTGCCCTGAGGGGATGGGAGAAAGAGGAAATGTTAAGGGTGGTGCACCTGAGCCGCTCCAGGATGGCTGTCATCCTTCAGCCCCGCACCAGGGAACGTCTCTTCCTGCCCTGTGGGGATGGGAGAAAGAGGAAATGTTAATGGTGGTGCACCTGAGCCGCTCCAGGATGGCTGTCATCCTTCAGCCCCGCACCCTGGAACGCCTCTTCCTGCCCTGTGGGGATGGGAGAAAGAGGAAATGTTAATGGTGGTGCACCTGAGCCGCTCCAGGATGGCTGTCATCCTTCAGCCCCGCACCAGGGAACGCCTCTTCCTGCCCTGAGGGGATGGGAGAAAGAGGAAATATTAATGGTGGTGCAACGGGGACAAGAGCAGCGTGCTGCCATTCCCAGCGGGATTAACCATGGCACCATGGAGACAGTGGCCCTTAGAGCACCTACCAGTGCCTACGAACCCCTTTTGGTGCCTAAAGGAACTCCAGGAGAGCTGGAGAGGGACTTGGGACAAAGGCCTGGAAGGACAGAATTAGGGGCACTGCCTTCCCACTGCCAGRYGGCAGGGATAGATGGGATATTGGGAAGGAATTTCAGGCTGTGAGGGTGGTGGAGCCRTGGCACAGGGTACCCAGAGAAACTGCGGCTGCCCCTGGATCCCTGGAAGTGTCCCAGGCCAGGCTGGACAGGGCTTGGAGCAACCTGGGATAGAGGGAGGTGTCCTTGCCCATGGCAASGAGTTGGGTCAAGATGATCTTTCAGGTCCCTTCTAACCTAAACCATTCCATAATTCTCTGAATATTGTCAAGTTTAGGGGTACCAGATATCCTGGGGAGTTAGAGAAGGGTCTGAGGGAGTACCAGATTCCCAAGGATATCTGTTCCCTGACCTAAATTCAGCACAGAGGGGGATGGCAGAGCCCTGTCCCTGCAGGTCAGCCTGCATCAGATGGGCACAGCAATGTCACAAGCCTGCCCTTCCTCCCCACTTCCTCAGGCACTCAGCTTGGAGRGTGTTCAGGAGCCACAAGCTGCCAACAAGGGGCTGCAGGAAGCAGTTAGTTGGCAAGAAAGCATCTGATGATTTATTAAGGTGATTTTTCACTCCTTACCCCAGAACAAAATGCTCAGGGACAAAACTAAGGGATAAACATCATCTAAGGGATAAACAGCCGGTCTGCACATGAGTTAAGAGGGTCCCAACCAAATCATGGAGGTTGCAAAGAAACTCGACCTTCCCTGTCACACAACTTGCCCATGGATTACTGTAGTGAGTATCCACGGGCAGAGGGAGAAGTGGAGGAATCCACACTCCCAAACCTGCAGCCCTCATCCCTCCACAAMTAAGAAGCATCAGGACTGAGAGGGACTGAAGAAATGAGAGGCTTCACATCCAAGCTGGCTGCAGTTTGGGTACAGCATCAGAGCTTTGGGAGCATCCACGGAGCCAATGCTGAGGGACTGCCAGAGAAGTCCCTGGATGCTCAGAGCAGCCAAACCCAGTGCTGGGCACTCCTCTGCTGCTCTGCTCCTTGGTAGCCTCCAGACTTGCTAAGCTGTGGCTGGCAAGATTCAGATTCAGGGCACAGCAGGATCCTAATGTGTGGAGAACAACTCTTGGCATTAAATTAATTCCCAATACCCCCTGTTTCCCAATAACCTAGATACCTCTCTTCCCTGCTGGTGTTTGTGTCATACAAAATAGAGGAGAATTCATCACAAATGCCCATGTTAAACTGAAATTGGTGCTGATGGGGCCCCACCAGACTGTGAAGGGTTCTGGTTACTCCTGTGAAACGAACACACACAGGTTTTCAGGAGCAGAATCTGTCTCCTAAGCTTATATGCACACAACTGGAGGTGCAGGGGATGGAGGTAGCGAAAAAAAAAAAAAAAAAAAAGAAACACAAATAAGTATTTTGCCTCAGTGTGGAAAACAGCCAATTTTCCTCTCGTTGCAATTTTTCTCCAACCAGCTGTGTCCAGTGGTGACACCAACAGTTTGTGTGGGCACCTGTTCTAGTGAAGGTGTCCCTGCCCATGGCAGGGGGCTGGAACTAGAAGAGCTTTAAGATCCCTTRCAACCCAAACCAGTCTGTGATTCCATGATGAGAGACCCCTACTAGGCTGTGATACAGAGGACAGAACAGTGTTAAACACCATGAGAGAGTTTCTGAAAGCAAGGAGGTGGGACCTGGCAGTCCCACGGTGAGACAGCACAAAGAGCAAAGTCAGAGCAGACTCTCAAGCAGGCAGCAAGTCTCACTTCCTGTAGAAACCCAAAGCATCTGATAAGAAACAAAATATTTTCATGTTGCTTCTGTATTCTAGCAGAGGGGAGCTGTCATAATTAGMTTTCATTTTCCAGAAAATTCTTTCTGCCCTACGCTGCCTTGGCTTTCTCTCTTAGCATCTCTCAAGGCTGGAGGTTTGTTTCTCTCTTTGCCACAGGGGASTTTGTCTGCTGTGTTTGATGGAGCTGCCTTAGCCACAGAAGGCAAAATGGTCCCTGGAAATGCTGTTTTAGTTTCACAGATGTGCAATGCTGAAGAGAGCACACTTGCTGGGCAGTTAATGCTGTGCACACTCATAAAGACTTTGTTTCTCTCCTAAGGGTCTGCAGGGTCCTGATCTATGACTGGATAGGCAGTTTATTCAGCAGGTTGTGTATCCCTGTGGAGTTACATGCCAAAATCTAGGGAGGCAAGGCAAATTTTGACTTTGGGGCAGTGCTKTGAGGGCAAGGTGTGAACAGGAGGCAACACTCACTCTGCCCTGTTCCAATGCACAGCCAGRCTATTCTGGCTTCTTGTAGCTAGTGGAGTTCATTCATAAATCATGGAATTGTGGAGTGTTTCAGGATGGAAGGGATGTTAAAGATCACCTAATTCCAACCTCCTGCCATGGACAGGGACACCTTCCACTATCCCAGCTTGCTCCAAGCCCCATCCAACCTTGGACATTTCCAGGGATGGAGCAACCACAGCTTCTCTGGGCAACCTGTGTCAGGGRCTCACCACCCTCACAGGGACTAATTTCTTCCTGCCTGTGGCAGAAGAGTTGGAACAAAATGACCTTTCCAACCCAGACCACTCTGGGATTCTATGATTCAATGATCATGATGYTGAGGCAGAAGAAGAAAGGACATGCTGAAGTTCCTTACATCTTGGAGAGCACAGAGTAATGCCAGAGTGAACCCCAGCAGAGCAGGAACTGAAAACCTCCAAGAGGGCACAGCTGCAAGCATAGGGCAAGAGAGAACTGCAGAGAGCAGAGGTGGTGCTGATCTCCTGTGGAGAAACCTGCTGAAACTGCACATAAAGAGCAAAGGCAACACATGGGAGGGTGGCAATTGAGCCTGGGAATGGGAATGCATGGGAATGCTGTCCATGTCCTGCTTTGCATGCTGACAAGGGTGTGAGAGACACAGGCAGCTTCTGTCCCAGGCACAGCCTGGCTCCGGCTTGCACCGCTCGTACTCATGCCAGGATTTTGCCAAGGTCTCTCATCCCCAGAGCTCAGCGCATGCAGCAYGCATTGCCTCAGAGAGCCTGGGCACTGCTCATCTCCCTGACAGCACAGATTATTCCAGGCAGGCTTTCAGAGCTGGAAAATGCCAGTTTTAAACAGGCTGTGAGGGGCAGAGATTTTCAAAATAATAGTTCYAAATCACAAGAAACACATCTGATACTGGGCTGAACAATGCTAAATCAGAAACCTGGTACCCTGCTTATTTCAAACCTTGTGATATGAGTGAGTGAGAACAAGTTGGCAGCTTCCAGCGATCATGTGATGGGACAAAGTGACGAGCAATTAACGTTAGAAAAGAGAGAGAAAGAGAAAAAAAAAAAAACAACAAAAAACACCAACCCAGAAACCCAAGGTCAGCACTGGCTGTTTCACTTTCACAGAGCCCCTATTCTTTTCCCTCCACGGGGGCGTAGGAGCAGCTGAAAGCCACATTCATCGGCGGGGTGTCTCGTTGAGATTCTGTCCTCACTCCCATCTCCGGGGGATTCAGTTATTTTGGCTGCTCCCAATTAACAGCAACCAAGTATCGTTTGTTCAGGGAGGGAGCTGCAAGGCGAGAAGGAGGGCGTGGATGATGGCCAGGCTGGATCATGACATCCACAATAAAAACTCCCGGCACAGGAGGAGAACGATCCTGTTCCAATTTTTCTCTCCCTTTTGAAGAGGGTAATTGGAAACCCGAGCTTTTTCCCAGCTCTTTTGCTTTTTGGTCACAGTCTGATGGAAGGGTTTGAATGAGAAAATTTCCTACAGAGTGTGGTCGATTTTCCCACCAGTCTGGCCCCCYAGTTCACTGTCTGGGATTGAGGCTGGACCAATGTGATAGATTTACTTGCAGGCTGGTATTCAGGCACCAGAGTTTTACACAGGCTTCCAAAGAGGCAGTAATTCCTGGTAAACAAAGCAGGGAGGACTGGGAGTACTCAGCTTTGGGGAAGTCTTTAATAAATGCATGGCATTTYAAACAGAAAAAAAAAAAGAAGTAGTGGTTGTGGACAGCATGAAAATAACAGCAGTGGCCAACAGAGTGGTTTGGAGAGCTGCAGGTGATTAATGCCTGAATTCCTCTCTTCTGGCAGTTGAGCAAAAGTCCCAGGGGGGACTCCAGGTCATTTTGAAGCRTTTGGGGTTTTATTGTGACCCATTCCTACATGGAGTTAAATTTGGTGTCACAGCTCCCAGTGCACCAGGATGGCAGGGAGCAGTTCAGCTCTGGGAGAGGCTGCACCAGGGCTGCAGCCAGCTCAGAGGCACTGGATAATCCCCATCCCAAACCCTGTTGTCTGAAGGCTGGTCCTCCCTGAGCACAAACATCTCCTCCTGTAATTAAACCATGCTGGAGGGCTGGAGAAAACTTTGAAAGACCATCCTAGGAGCACAGTGCCAGCTCCTCCATCCTGTTCTTGCCCCATGTTTTGGAAAGGTCCCTCTAGAGCTGAGAAAATAAAGAGACCATGGACTGGCTCAAGAAGCAGTTCCTTGGTGTTACCTGCTTCCTTCTTCTGCCACAGATTTAGGTGTCAACATTGCTGCAGACTGCAGCAGGAACACTCAGAGCTCAGATTCCTTCTGTGGGGAGTTACTGGGATTTATATGGGATTTACAACCAGCACAGGTTGCCCAGAGAAGCTGTGGCTGCCCCTGGATCTCTGGGAAGTGTCCAAGGCCAGGTTGGACAGGACTTGGAGCAAGCTGGGATAGGGGAAGGTGTCCCTGCCCATGGCAGGGGGTTGAACTGGGTAAGCTTTAATGTCCCTCCCAACCCAAACCACTCTGTGATTCCATGATTTGATGGTCTGTGCCAGGGACTAGCCCTGCCAGGACAGGCAGCAGGGTMTGAAGGACTTATCTACTCTCCAGCATCAAAGAAGTGGAAATCCCCACAACCAAKGAGGGGCCAGGTGCTTGGGGCTTCTCTAAACTGGGCTTACACTTCCCCATGTAGGAAATGGGGATATCAGCCCTCATCTGCCTGATGGAAATGAGATATTGTGCTCCTAATGCACTGGGCAGTGCTGGGACTGCTTTACAGTGAATTGCACAGAAGATTTTATTTCCCTCAAGACACTTAGGTACCCTGTTAGATCTACATCAGCCAATTCCTGTTACTCCTCCAACAGGGACCTGCACAGGTTGGGATGCTCTGGAAGGTAAAAGGTGGTYCCATGTGATTTACTGAAGGGCACTACTTAAAACAACCTGATCTCTTCAGAAAAAAAGGTCGAAAATAAAAAAAAGGTCGAAAATAATAAAAAGGTCAAAACCTTGTGGTAAATTTCAAATAAAAGAAGATGGCTCAAATTCTCCCCTTCTCCACACACACAGAGTGCAGCCCAAGCAGGGCTTGTCCAAGCTTGTATCCCTCAGGAAACGAGTGTCCCGTGATGCTGGGASACGAGCCATGAAAGCCAGTGGGAGGCGGCAGGATCCCCCACGGAAGCCACGGCCGTGTCAGCTCCCCTGCAATTCCTGGCCTGGCAGCCAGCTGGGCCAGCAGCCAGCTCAGCCCTGCTGGGCAGCAAGTGCCTCTTGACATGGGCTCAGCATTGCCTGAGCTTTGGGATGGGGCCAGGGGATGAGAGCAGTGGAGCCAGCACAGGGAACGCTGTGCTGGGAGGGCACAGAGCAAAAACAAAGCTGCTGGCAAATGCATCCCAACAAGGGGGGCACCCCTGAGGCCCTGTGGTGTTTGGGGGAGCAAAGCAGGGCAATGGAACCCCAAAGAGAGGACACCAAAGGTTGGATGAGGCTGGTGGCTTTGTTGTGAGGATCCAAGCATCACGTGCAAGGAGGGGGTTCATTTTCACAACGTCAGGTTCTCAGAGATCAGCTGGGCTGGCTTGGCCATTCCTGTGCTGCTGCACCCCTCAAATGGGGGGCCACACACAAACTGTCAGCCAGGAACAACTCCTGCACTGTGCTATCTCCCAAACCATGCTAGGGAATGGCACAGTTCTGTTTGCTGTGATAGCACAGCTGCAGTTTCCTCARGCCTAACCCYGGTTASAGCTRYGTGATGCTGCTGATAACACAGCCAYTAATTCCRGAAAAGAAAAAATAATTCTCCTGGCTGAGGATTCCCTCCTCTGGCAAATCCACTCCATCTATATCAAAATTTGCTCAAGGGTGAGGTAATATTCTGCAGTTTTTTTTCCTGATCTCACAAATCCTTTGCTGTTTGTGTTTTCCRGATCCCCTCACCGCTTTCTTTTCCRACACATAACCAACACAGCACCCAATGCTTTGGGGCTGGATTTCAGGTGGCTGTGAAATCCCTGGATGAGTACACCAGGAATCAAACCATACCAGGACACAGTCCCAAACTATAACCATCAGGCTGCTGAAGTGTCAGCACACCCCTGGGCGTGGTTTTGGTCCTGCCACCCCCACCAGTCCGTGCCTGCTGTATTCAGCCATGCAGGGATCACTGATGGGCTGSGACTGACCCTTTCCAGAAACTGCAACTGTGCCAGAAAAGTGCCTGGGGGTTTTCCCCCTGCACTGACTGAAAAATGAGCCTGGATTTGTCACAGCAGCATCCCACTTTCACCTCCTAAACTTCCTTTGGCACTAATCTTCCTTCAGTGCAGATCTAGAACTGGGAACTCCTACTYGCACAGGGAAACCTCAACAAGCCAGCCAGTCCCTCCCTGCTCAGATCCARCTGCTGATGGGACAACCCTGGAACCATCTGCCTGRGGCCAGAGCGATCAAACCAAACTGMCCATGTGCTGTTTGTGGGTTCAAATCATGCCCAATACCTCTGGGCTGAAGTTGCTCAGCTTTGCTGTCATCCACAAAAGCCTCTTGCACAAAACCATCATTTTTTTTAAGGCTGCGGATTTTAGAGCTTTGGTCACTCGAAAAAAATGTATATAAATCATGCAGAGCCCTGCGGCTGCTGCTGGCAGAGGAGGCACTGCCAGGGAGAGAAAGCAGCCCCGTGCCAACCCCGTGGAGCTGGGAGCTCTCCTCTCCCCTGCACTAAAAGTCTTTGTCCCCAGCCTGGACCTCGTCCCGTTTAACCCCATGGCCTCTCCCAGCCAGGTTCTTGGTTTGCAGTGACAGAAGTGATGCCCTTCCTGGAGGCTACAAAGCTCCAAGGAAGAGGCAGATGGCAGATTCCCTCCACAAAAGGCATGCTGGCTGTGCTGCATTCACTTGCTTAGAACCTACCCAATCCCAAGGATTTGGTGGGGCTTGGAAGGTGGGAAGGAGATGGGAGCAAGCTTCCCCTTACTACCTGGAAGTGTCCAAGGCCCGGTTAGACAGGGCCTGGAGCAACCTGGTCTGGTAGAAGGCGTCCCAGTCCATGGCAGGGAGTTGGAACTGGACCATCTTTAATGTCCCTTCCAARCCAAACCCTTCCATGATGCTGTGAAGGATGAAGCTTATAAGGTATGGCATCTGTCCAGCTGCAGCCTCCAGCAGCCTCCCTGGGTATTTATTCTTCTGAAATTTACTAATGATTAATTGTTTATGCACCTAAAGGGCCACTGGTCTGACCCCATGAGCAAAGGTTACCCCGTAAACTGGCAGATAAAAAATTAAGCTGGGGCCTGACTCAAGATGTGCAAGTAGCTGCAAGCTCATGCATGTGACCTGGTGGTGGCACCTCCCTTGTCCCCAGGCTCCCTGGCACGGCCATCGCTCCCTGCCATCCCTCCCTGCATCCACAGGGATACAGCCCTCAGCTCGGCCACAGGCTGCGCCTGCAGCTTCAGCGTAAACAAATAAAAGCAATTAATGTCCAGGAAACAGAAAATCCTGCAGGGTGCAGGGCTTTTAACCCACACCTTCCCCAGCCYCYTGGGAGGGAATGTGCAACTGTGTGSTTTGGCCTGAGTGAGTGAGCCCTGAGTGGGTTTCTAGGTGATATGTGTTTGCAGCACGTATCACCACAGCACCCCAAGGCAGGAGCACAGTCTGCTGCTAGAATTCAGAATTCATGGCTGCCTGTCCCCTCCCTGCCCTGGCAGAGGGCAAAACCAGACTTCAGACATGTTGGATTCATCCTTTTTCATGACCTTTCTGTAACTTTGCCTCTTTTCAACGACTGTTGGCCACGGCGAAGTATTACACTCCTCATTCTAATCTGCACAAGCCATCCTAGAATCCCAAAACGTTTTGGGTTGAGAAGAGACCTAAAGGCTCATCTCATTCCAACCCCCTTGCCATGGGCAGGGTACCTATTCACTAGACGTAGGTTGCTCCAAGCCTCATCCCACCCAAAAATCCTCCAACTAGCGATATTTAAATAATTTCCCAGCTTTGAAGGCCCAATCCCACAACAAGTGCACCTCTCCATCCCAGTAAAAATCTGTGTGCCCCTGTGTGTCACCTTGGCCCAGCTAATGGATGCTCCAAACCCAACCCTGCTTCATGCCAGGGAGAATTGGTTTGGCACAAACAAACGACTGTTAAATGTTTTCCTGAACTTATCTATCTATATTATTTGTGTTCAAGAAACCAGAACACTTTAAGACTGTACACAATATTTCCCTCCCTGCCCCTGAAAAAAAAAAAAAAAGAAAAAAAAGTTAGATGCATTGTGGTGTTTTCAGCCAGGAAACATCCAGATGAGATATGAGATACAGGGGGGACATGACCCCGAAGTGCCCTGGAGAAGATCAGCAGGGAAGAATCCTTCGGTGACCCTTTGGAAGACTGCCCCAGCTCGTTCTGCGCAAGGAGCAGGCGGCAAGCTCCAAGGCAAACACCGGGAGCTGGTTCTTCTCCCAGCTCACGGGCTGAACTATGCATCTCCTTTCCGTGGCCTCCAGAGCTCCCCGGGGTGTCAAAGTCGTTAAAAGGAAAATCCGCCACAGCCATTTTCAAACAACACGCAGGCGAAAACCACTGCCCACCTCTCTCCTTCAGGAAGCCCTGAGATAGCGTAACTGGGGGATTTAAGGCAAAATCCGCGTCTCCTCTGCTCATTCCTCCCCCTTAAGCTCTTCCCCAGCACCCACCTGACCATGGACCGACCTCGGCTGGATGAACCACAATTGTGCGTGCACAGAGGAAAATCCGCATCCCCCCGCATCCCAGGGGTTCTGCAAGCACAGGCACCGCCACACCGGCCACCCCCGCAACCTCCCGCATGCCCGCTTCTTTCCGCAGGAACGATGCTCCCGCGCGCGGCGGACGCAGGAGCGCACCGGAACTCGTGGGGGCCCTCGGGTGTCCGGCGGAGAGGAGGGGACCGCAGGGAGGGAGTCGCCCGCAGTGTCCGCTCTCAATGCCCGCACTCAGTGCCCGCTCTCCATTCCCCGCACTCCATGTCCACACTCACCTCCCGCACTCAGTGCCACACTCACCCCCCGCACTCAGTGGCCACACTCACCTCCCGCAACTCAGTGTCGGCTCCCCCGTCCCGCACTCACACGCTCTCAGCTCCCGCTCTCGGTGGTCCCCTCCCGTGTCCGCTGTTCCCTCCCCTGTCCCGCTGCCGCGCCGAGTCCGGCGCCGCCGCCTCCGGGCCCCCGCGGCCGCCCCGCGCATGCGCGCCCCGCCCCGCCCCGGGGGTGCCCCGCGGCCGAGCCCACCGCCGCCCGGCCCGCCGGCGACAAAGCCGGGCTCAAAACCCCGGCACCCCCTGATCCCGCACCCTAGGTAGGTGCAGAGCAAGCTCAGTGACACATCGTGAGAGGGGTGTTAAAGTCACAGGCTCACAGAGCCGTTCCTCCCGAGTGGTCATCGAGTCCAACGTGTGGCCGGTCCCCAGCGCAGAGCACTGAGTGCTCCGTCCTGTGGTTCCTTGGAACACCTCCAGGATGGACATTCCAGCACCTCCTGGGCACCCTTCCAATGCCTTGACACCACCTTCCATGAAAAAGTCTGCCTCATGTCCAGCCTGAACCTCCTCTGGCGCAGCTGGAGGTTCTGTCTCTTTCCTGTCCCTGTCCTGGAAGCAGAGCCCACCCTCCCTGGCTGTCCCTCCTGCCAGGGAGTGTGCAGAGCCACAAGGCCCCCCTGAGCCTCCTTTTCTCCAGGCTGGGCCCCTTCCAGCTCCCTCAGCCGCTCCTCACAGGATTTCCAAGTCACTGCAAGGTGGTTGGGGATGGGAAGGGACACTTTGGAGGTCACTGGTTCAGCCCCAGAGACCACTCTCAAAGATGGAGATTCTAACATTAAAGTAAAAATCACAGGACCAGGGCTATGGGCACCCACTGAAGCACAGGAGATTCCTCTGAACACCAGACATTTTTTTCACTGTTGAGGCCAAGAACTGGCACAGGTTGCCCCGCAAGAGGAACCTCCATCCTTGGAGATATTTAAAATCCAATCTGGACTGATCTGGGCAAAACTCTCTGTGTTGGCCCTAAATGAGCAAGGGGGCTGGACCAGATGACTTCCATGGAGTGGGGAGCCCCCTGATTTCAGTGCTGTGGACATGCAGGTGTGGAGGAGCAGATGAATTTTCCACAAGATTTCCAGGCTAAAGGCAGTATTGCCTCAAGCCAGCTGCCAGCACCAAATCTTTGGCTCCAAACAGGCATTTGCACCCAAATGCCTTTTCAGGAGCAGCTCAGGGCTCCTGAGCTGTGCCTGGGAAATGTTGTGGAGAGGCTGATTGGATCGGATGGAGCTGTGCCAAAGCACAGTGGTGGTTCAGCTGTAGGTCACCATGACCCCCGCCAGAGCAGTTAATTTATGAGTTACAAGAGTTGCCCTCTCCAGGCTCTGCTCAGCTGGTTCATGCAGGTTCTGCTGTCTCCACCTGTCAGAAACTGCTGTTTTTGATGGGTTTATGAGGAAAACAGAAGGACTGCTTGTTTTGCGGAGAGAGGATCCACGAGAGGCAGCCCAGGAATGCAACTTAGTGCTCTGATAGATTCTGTGCAGCCTGGGTGAAGGTTCAGCACATCCCAGCACACAATCTCACAGCATGGGGAACCAGTGCCCCCAAAGTGAGGAGGGAAAACATCCAAGGGTAAGAAGTGGGAAGAACCTCAATTCTCCCTTGCCATTTGCTCAGGTGATGTGAAAGAGATACAGAATCTGGTCTATGCTACCAACCCTCCCCGAAGATGAAATCTTGCACTATGTTTTCTGTCCCTCTAAGACATCTCCTGAAGGACCCATAACACTGCACCCTCCTGCTCTTCTGTTCCTGAAACTGGGAGGGGATTCTGCCCTTCTGCTTCATTCTGGTGAGACTCCACCTGCAGAGCTGCCTCCAGATCTGGGACCTCCAACAGCAGAAGGACATGGAGCTGCTGGAGAGAGTCCAGAGGAGGCCACAGAGATGCTCCAAGGGCTGGAGCCCCTCTGCTCTGGAGCCAGGCTGGGAGAGCTGGGGGTGTTCATCTGGAGAAGAGAAGGATCCAGGGACACCTCAGAGCCCCTTCCAGGACCTAAAGGGGCTCCAGGAGAGCTGGAGAGGGACTGGGGACAAGGGATGGAGGGACAGGGCAAAGGACAATGGTAGGAGGTGGGACATAAAATACAACCCAGGCTGATGGGGATGGTGGGYGGTGACATCCCTGCTGCAACAGGGACACTGCAATGCTGCCAGGCCACCTGCACCCGTTTTACCCCAGTGAAAGGTGTTTACCTCATTTACCTTCAAGGAATGCCCCAGGACAGCCTTGGGAAGGGCAGAGGGCAGCTCTGTGTGGGATAACTGCTCTCCTGGGGGTGCTGACAGCCTGTTCTGCACCCCAAGCCTGTGGATGCTGCACAGTGAGAGCTCTTTCCTCCCTGGCTCTCAGGTGAGTGCTACCAAGCCATGCTCTGTAGTTCATCTCAAACCCACCCTGCTGTGCTCAAACTCACCCTGCTGTTCCTCCCTACCATTGACATTTTAACCCCTGAAATGAATCACCCAGCTCCCTCCAAGTCAAAACCCAGGTGTGGTTGTGTTTGCCCAGGAGATTAGTCCCAGAGTCAGGACTGGGTTGTACCAGGCTGAGCTCTCCCTACCCTCTACAGTCATCTGATGATTCAAACACACTTTGTGCCCTCAAACATGTCCTGAATGCCTTKATTCCCCACCCAAATGTGCATCAMAGAATGGTTTGGCTTGGAAGGGATCTTGGAAGGGACCTGCAAAAGGTTGTCCTGTTATTTTTAGGTGCTCAGAGTTATTACTCAAAAAAAGGATCTTCTTTTGTGGATCAGGGTCTCCRTCCACCAAGAAGCCTCCACACACACCATGTCCACATTGTGCTGCTGGGGAGCAACATAGCAGCTTTGCACCAAAGACAACTGAGGTATTCCAAACACCAAAGGTAATCCAGGGAGTAGGATAAGTTACCTTCTCCCTGAATTTGACTGTAATAAAGAATAATGACTTGTAGTGGGGTAAAAGAGAAAAAATTTTGCCCTGTCTGTGCCCATATGGAACTCCTTCCCARTGGGCAAGAATTGATGCTCATCATACATTTGGCAAGTTTTACATAAAAATTCTGCAGGTGCAGAATTAGAACACTAAGAAAACATTAGAGCACAAAGGCTTTCTTTAACTAATAATTAAAAAAAAAATCCATAAAAGCCCTGGGTRACCAAGTTCACCCTCTGCAGTCAGAAATAACATTTGATACAGTTAATTTCGGCACCATCAGCTGTTCCCCACGTGCTGCACAAGGATTGTGTAGCAATTTGGGGTCGGGACTTTCCTGCCTCCTCGTGGTTTGCCCGCAGCAGTGACAGCCCATTGTGACAGTCTGATGGGGGTGACTGATGTGCCTTACACGGGCGTGCTGCAACTTCACAGCTCCCCATCAGGCAGGGAATGGATCCAGAGCAACCCTGGGGAGAAGGATTTGGGGGTGCTGGTGAGTGAGAGCTGGACATGACCCATCCCTGAAACCCCCCATGTCCTGGGGCAGCAGGGGAAGGGGGGGATTCTGCCCCTCTCAGGTGAGACCGCATATGCAGAGCTGCCCCAGCTCTGTGCTCCAACAGCAGGAGGACGTGGAGCTGCTGGAGAGAGTCCAGAGGAGGCCACAGAGATGCTCCAAGGGCTGGAGCCCCTCTGCTCTGGAGCCAGGCTGGGAGAGCTGGGGGCGCTCACCTGGAGAAGAGAAGGATCCAGGGAGAGCTCAGAGCCCCTTCCAGAGCCTAAAGGGGCTCCAGGAGAGCTGGAAAATTCCTTGGGACAAGGGCCTGGAGTGACAGACAAGGGGGAATGGATGAAAAAGAGCAGGGTTAGATTAGATACTTGGAATAAATTCTTTATAATAAGGGCAATGTACACTTTCCTGGAAGTGTCCAAGACCAGTGGACAGCACTTGGAGCAGCCTGGGATAGTGGAAGGTGTCCCTGCCCATGGCAGAGGGTGGAACTGAATGTTCTTTCAGGTCCCTTCCAGCCCACACAGTTCTGTGATTCTGTGATTCTGTGATTCTGTGATTCTGTGATTCTAAAGCTGGACATCACTTGCTGAAGTGACCAGTGGATCCTGCCCCAGGGCTGAAAGCAGCTCCCAGAGATCCTGAGGAAGAGGCAGAGAAGTTTTGCATACAAATGGATGATTTCCAGGCTTGAGGGTGGAGAAAATGAGGGAAATAAGAGAATATGAAACAAAAAAAAAAAAAAGGGAACCAGCTGTCACTGTCTTTAGTAACAGCCAGAAGTCATGAGAGCAGATGAGGAGACCAAAATAGCAACACCAAACCTCAGCTCTGTGTCTGGGCCCTTCGGATTTCCCTGCAAGTATGGTTGGGTTGCTCCATTCCAGAGCTTTGTTGTTGATTCAGCCACTCCTCTGGTTTCATTTGGAATTCAGTTTTCCTTCTGCCCGCAGGCAGGGCCTGTGTGGGTTTGTTTTGGTTTTCTATTAATTGCTGAATTTTCCTCCTGCACAGCAGGAAAACAGGACYAATCCCCGTGGGATCTGGAGTAGCTGTGCATCTCAAAAGCAGGACCACKAGAAGATTTTATGTTCCCATCACTGTGCTAGGGCCATGCTAGAGGCATCTGGGAGGAAAAACAAATCCATATGCTCTGGGCTCCTACTCTGGGAAGAAAGGAGGTGGTTACAGCCCATCCAAAACCACTGATGGTCAGACCTTTAACTCCTTATCCACCTTCCTGTGCTCTCCTGGTGAGATACCAGCAGCTGCCTGTTCCTTTCAGTAAAGAAATTCCATTTATACACCCTGATAGTAGTTTTCCATMATATTCTTCTCCACAATTAGGAAAAAACCAGAAGAGCTAGAACCATTTAAAGATTTACCAGAGTGTGTGTGGGAATAGCAAATACTTCAAGAAAATTATGTCAGAAATGCCTGAGCTGGGTGAAGATACAATGGGGTGAAATTATCCAGCCTGTGTTAGGGAAAAGGTCAGGAGAGAGGATTAAGAAGGGCTCCTTCAGCATTAAATTATTTGTGATGAGAGTCAGGACAACACTCTGCTTGTGAGAGTGAATTCACTCCCTGGTTAGGGTTCAGRTCCTGCAACTGCAGCTTCAGGACAGCCCAGGAAATAGAAATCCCTTTAATCCCCTGGAAAATGTAGAATTTACCCTGATAAAAACATCTCATAGGTGGTCTCACTTCTCCACATAATTTCAGTTCTAAAAAGTGACTTTTTTTCCATTCCAAACATTACATTCCATGTTATTTTCCTTCTGWTTTATTACAAATAGATTTGAAACACTGTTGCTGGATGATCAGGTGACACCCCATCGAATTTGGGATACTCTCCCCCCATTTTTGGAGRTGTGAGTGAGCCACAAGCCTCTCCCCTGCCCTTCATGGGTGAGGCAAGGCTACTCAGCKGCCAGGAAAGTGAATAGATGGCAACTTGATAATTGAACTGTGGCTTGAAAATTGACATTTAGATGAACTAAGAGGGAAAAAAAAACTAACAAAAACGACAGCAACAACAACAAAACCCCACGACATCCCAGAATCTCAGAAGGATCACAGGGTACCRTTAAACCTCAGAAACCCCAAGTACAGGTGGATGCTGACACACAGAGGTGTGAGGAAGGGATGAGAAAATCCACGCTGAGCGCTGTTAAAGAGCTCCATGTGCAATTCACCCATGGATGCTCCTGCATCCACCCTTGATCCTTCTGTTTCTCCCTTCTGCAAGCCCTCCAGACCCGGCCCTCTGTGAAATTCAAAGCTGTGTTTCGTGTCAGGTACAAACAGGTGATGTGTGTATTTGTGAGTGCACTGACAGTGGGAGAGCTGTGAATTTTAATAATAACTGAGGAAAATGAAGCATGGGAAAAGGCCTTTGAAATTAACCCTAGTTGATTTAGGAGCATTAGAATTAAAGCGTTAAAGATGTTGCTTTTTGCTTATAGTTAATCCATAAAGAGCTCTGCAACAATAACCTTTTGAAGTATAATTTTAGAATATTACTTGTATCCTTGAAACTATAGCTTTGGAATATATATAAAGGAAATATGCTTATCTCATACCCTATTGAAGCAAAGAAAAACAGCTTGAGAGAGGAAGATGACCACCACACCTCAAGGGTTTATGGTTTCGACCAAGGGAAGCTGGACATCACTGTTATTAGATTTATAGTCTCTGCAATTAAAAAGGTGGACCCACATTTGGGAGTTGGACTCTACCAGATGGGATTCGTCTTCCTTCTCTCGGAAACTGGACCACGGCCATCTGGGGGTACTCCTTTAAAAACACATCCTGAGAAAAACTAAATCACAATAGTGTATAGAATTGTGATGTAATAATTTGGAATAAATATTGCTGATGTATAAAACATTGGAAATAGAAACTGCTGAAAAAAACTGCTGAGTACCCCTATAAATACCTGTAATCCTCAATTATCYGTGTGCAGTTGGAGGGAAAACTTCCCCCACTGTACCCAGCGCTGCATTGCTCATACTTTACCATATTAAATAAWAAATTGATTGCTGCTTGAATATTGGCCTAGTCAAGCTTCTTATTTATAACACCTCTMTGTGCTAAGTGCTTAATTCCTGTTTTTTCCAGTGGATAGYAAGTGCTWAATGTCCCAGTGAGCTTGTGCTGCCTTTTCACCCRATAACCTCCAGAATGCAGCAGGGAGGTGAAACCAGGGAGACCTRGGGCACAATCCTGGGGAGTCCCAAAAGCCAGGGAAGGCTTCTGCCTTCTTCCCAGCCTTCTCCACCTCTCTCCATCCCTCCGTCCTCCTCGGCCTGCCCTGCTCCATGAATTATGCAGGCAGCAGTTGCTATAGGGCGCTGTCATGAATAACAACAGCGCTATTTTTATCCCTCACTCCTGTTACCTTTCGGCCAGGAGCGGGTGGGGCCCTGCCAGCTCCCTCAGGAGGAAAACTGCAGCCATCCACAGCGTGTCCATGGGCTGTGATTCGTTCTGACCACCCAAATGTGGGTGAGGTCTTGTGCAATCTGCATAGATGTGCCTGAATCCCACCCTGGTACCCACTCTGGGTTGTACTCACAGGGAGCTTTGCACCCACAATTTATTTTTTCCACCTATGTTTTACCTATATTTCCTATTTCCACCTATATTTATATTTTAATTAGCACACAGYGTGTTCATTTCTGGATTTAATATTCTGCCTGCTGCAGAGAGAGAGAAAAAACATCTCAGAAGTGAAATCTTGAAACTGGTTCTGAAAATTTATATGGGATAAATCATATTTCCTTTAGGGACTTACATGGATTCCTTCAGCCAGTTTAGATCCTCAGTGGATAATGTGCCCGTTAAAAAAAACCAACAAAACAACCAAATACAAACATCAAAAATTATAAATATAAATACAAAACATTATAAATATAAATATAAAATTATAAATATAGACATGACCTTAGAAATATAAATATTAAAAATTAAAAATGTAAACATAAGTATAGATATAAATTTAAAGTGTTATGAATATAAATATAAATATAAATATAAATATAAATATAAATATAAATATAAATATAAATATAAATATAAATATAAATATAAATATAAATATATAAATATATAAATATAGAGATATATAAGTAAAAATAGAAGTAGAAATAGAAATAGAAATAGAAGTGCCAAGGGCACACCAAAGGTTTTCTCTGTTCATTCTTTGTGCTTTCTCTGCTCATGAAAACAAGAAATGTCCAACAAATCAGAGGGAAGGGGTGGATTTGAGGAGCAGCTGCTGAGTGTGCAGYAGCYGGGYAATTAGCTATTCCAGCTMCAGGGAACATCTCTGGAGCTAGCAGGGCAACCTGGAAGATTAAAGGGGAAAAAAAGAAAAATGGGAAGGAAAAAGAAAAGAAATGAAAAGGTAAAGGAGGAAGAAAAGAAGAAAAGAGAAAAAGTAAGAAAACAGCAATAAAGCAGAAGATCCTTTATTTATGCCAACCTGCCAAACTAAATACTGCATCAAATTATTCCAGAAGAGGGCTAAAAGGCCTAAAAATGAAACTCTGAACTTTCACTTTGACACAGAGCAAAGTGAAAAAATCTCTCAGGAGCAGGACAAGTATCCAGGACTTGGGCTGCACGTATCCCAAGCCGCAGAGTTGCCAGGCATTTCCAGGGAGGGATCTGATCCAGGCACGCAAGCAGAAAATGGGAAACGGGGCAAAGGCTGTTCCCTGCTCCTCTTCCYAAGCACCAATGGCAGCTGCTCCCTCTGGAGAGATCAGGCAGCTGGAATTCTGTGCCTCGGGGTTTGCACAGCCCAGCAGACCCCGGGGTGGATATTTATTCCCAGGATTATCCTGGAAAAACTGCTGRGAGCTACAGTATCCAGGGGACACGGCCAATTTTGTGTGCACGGTATGCCCTGCTGAACAAAATAGTTTTGTCATGCCTTTTCTTCTTCTTCTATTTTTAAACAGAGTTTAGATAAATATTTTTAAGGGACGCTGTGATCATTTTTTAAGGGGGAGCAGCAGGTTTCACTGTAGGCAACGGCACCTTTTGATTCCTGCATACAACAGGAATTTCTTCCTCCTCTTAGGAAACTTAAAGGAGGCTTGGAAAAAAAGAGGGAAAGGGAGTTTTTACACAAGCAGATAGTGACAGGACAAGGGGGACTGGTTTTTAACTTGCCAGTSGGTGGGGTTAGGTGAAATATTAGGGAAAAAATCCTTCCCTGTGAGGATGGGGAGGCCCTGGAATAGAATTCCCAGAGAAGGTGTGCCTGCCCCTGGATCGCTGGAAGTGTCCCAGGCCAGGCTGGATGGGGCTTGGAGCAATCTGGGATAATGGAAGGTGTCCTTGCCCATGGCAGGGGGTGGAATGGGATGGGCTTTAAGGTCCCTTCCGACCCAAACCTTTATTCTGGGATTCTAAGACACARCCAAACCTGCCTTTTCCATCCCAAATACCACAGGACCTGTCGGTTTTGTGCGGTRACCCKCAAACTGCTGGAATCACGTTAAAGYAAAAAGCAACGCCCAGCCAGCCTGTACGGGGTGAAAACACCCGGAAACGGSGCTCCCCAAAATACAACATAAAAAACAAAACCCTAAATTAGTTCTTAATTAGTTTTTCCTTAGATTTTGTTGAGTTCTTCTTGGTTTGGGATTCTATCTGGGTTGTTTTTGTTGGTTTCGTGTTTGATTTTTAAAATARTCTTTTTCCCTAAAGCGGCATTTTCAGCTCCTCTTTGACTTCCAAGAGCCGGAACCGGGATCAAATCTGATCTCCGGTACCCCTGCCATGGCCCCGCCCCTGCACCACCCACGCACTTTGATTGGCTGAACGTCCTATCCATCACTACTTCACCGTCCCATTGGCTGGCGCTGGGAGCTCCTGACCAATCAGCAGCGCCAAGGGGCGGGACGGGGCGGGTTTCCCGCGCTGTGGCGGGAAAGGAGCCGCGTTTGGCGCGAAACGGGAGCGCGGCGGGGGCGGATCGCGGGGCCCGAGCGGATCGCGGGGTCTGATCTGATCGCGGGGTCTGACCTGATCGCCGGGGGCCAGCCCGGCTTCCCTCGGCTCTCACTGCCTTCCCCGGCGGCAGCAGCAGCGGCAGCAGCGGCGGCGGCGCGATCCGTCCCAGGGCGGCCGGCAGAATGGCGGCGCCGGCGGGCGGGCTGGAGGACGCGGAGCTGCGGGAGGCGCAGCGCGATTACCTCGATTTCCTGGACGATGAGGTGAGACGAGCTGGGAGGCGCGGGTGCTGCGCCCCCTGRATGCCCCCCGGGGTTGGGGAACACCTGATCTGTGTCCCCATGTCCCCTCCCCCCTGTATCCTGGGGGTTTAGGGAGCATCTCATCCCTGTGCGCTCCCGCCCCGTGTCTACTCCCGAAATTCGGGAACACTTGGTCCCTGTGTCCGTRTGTCCCCTCTAATCCATGCTTCCGGGAATTGGGAGCTACCCGATCCTCCCGGCCATGCACCCCAGGTGGCTGGGAGCACCTGGTTCCTGTGTCCCCCCATTCCTACCAAGGTTTAGGGAGCCCCTGGTCCCTGTGTCTCCCCATTCCTACCAGGGTTTTGGGAGCACCTGGTCCCTGTGTCCCCCCCATTCCTACCCAGGTTTAGGGAGCCCTGGTCCCTGTGTCCCCCCATTCCTGCCAGGATGTAGGGAGCACCTGGTCCCTGTGTTGTCCCTTCCTGCTTAGCTGGTGGGATAAAGGGGATCCAGCTCTGCAGGAATGGGCCCCTGGGGGGTTTTTTCCCATGGGCAGACATGCAAAGTGAGTTGCTTTTTGGGTGTGTTTTCCACTCCCACTTGCAGGAAGACCAAGGGATTTACCAGAGCAAGGTCCGGGACATGATCAGTGAGAACCAGTATCGGCTCATCGTCAACATCAACGACCTGCGGCGCAAGAACGAGAAGAGAGCCAGCAGGTGGGTGTGGGGCACCTGGGGACACCTGGGGRACTGGGCTTCAGAGGGGTTTCAGAGGTCCAGCCCTGGTTCTGCAGATCATTTGTCACAAGAAAGCACCAAACCTTGTCCTCTGGTGAAAGCCAGGGCCTCRCCACCCTCACAGGGAYCAATTCCTTCCCAATATCCCATCTAACCCTTCCCTCTGGAAGCWTGAAGCCATTCCCCCTTGTCCTCTCCTTCCATGCCCTTGTCCCAGGTCCCTATCCAGCTGTCTTGGAGTCCCTTTAGGCACTGYCAGGTCTTCTCTTCACTAGGCTGAGCAACTCCACTTCTCTCAGTCTTTTTGAGGATGCTCAGGGATACTTTGGACCAGTCTGGCCAGGGTCATGTGAGGCTTTCTAGATGTGCTTGGAATTGTTCWCCTCCTGGCTGTTGGTGCCAGTGCACCTCACACAGAACTGTGATGGACTTCAGTTTTTTTTCATCTCCTGCTCCTGATAAACTTGTGGAGCAAGCAGGGGTGTGGGAAAAAGCATTGATGAGGAGGAAGGGGTTGACGCTCTTTTGTGACCTCCCTGTGCTGCAGGCTCCTGAGCAATGCCTTTGAGGAGCTGATTGCCTTCCAGCGTGCCCTGAAGGATTTTGTSGCCTCCGTTGATGCCACCTATGCCAAGCAGTATGAGGACTTCTACATCGGGCTGGAGGGCAGCTTTGGCTCCAAGCACGTGTCCCCACGGACACTGACAGCCTGCTTCCTCAGCTGCATTGTCTGCGTGGAGGGCATCGTGACAAAGTGTGAGACTGGGGGAGATGGAGGGGCTGGGGGTTTGGTGTGCAGGAGCTGGAGCCCTCCAGTAGCTGTGGTGTGGAGAGGGACTTGGGACAAGGGTCTGGAGGGACAGGACAAGCAGATAAGTGGGAGTGGTTTTACACTGACAGGGGGTAGGATTAGATGGGTTATTGGGGAGGAATTCTTGGCTGTGAGGGTGGGGAGGCCCTGGCACAGGTTGCCCAGAGAAGCTGTGGCTGCCCCTGAATCCCTGGAAGTGTCCAAGGCCAAGTTGGATGGGGCTTGAAGCAGTCTGGGATTGTGGAAGGTGTCCCTGGCCATGGCAGGGAGTGAAACATCATCTGTAATGTTCCTTCCAATTCAAATGTTCCTTCCCTGGCAACCTGGGCCAGGGAGCTTGGCTGAAGGTCTTGAGTGTTGGGATGGTCTTTAAAATCAGCCAGTCCTGCCCATGTTTGACAGTGAGTTGTGACCCAAATAATTTTAATGTTGGAGACTCTTTTGAGGGCTGTGTGCTGACAGAGGGATGGGACATCCCAGCCCCTAACTCCTCTCTTTTCCTACCCCAGGCTCTCTGGTGCGTCCCAAAGTTGTCCGGAGTGTCCATTATTGCCCAGCTACCAAGAAAACAATTGAGCGCCGATACGCAGACATGACCTCCCTGGATGCTTTCCCATCCAGCTCCATCTACCCTACAAAGGTGAGGTGAAGCAGCAGCAGGTTCCTCTAGGGAACCTGCCACCTTCAGTATGGAGCTGCTGAGCCCCAGCCTCCAGTCCTGCTAAACAACCCTTTCCAGCAGCCCTGTGCAGGGTGGGTGATGCACCCTGTGTCCTCCCTTCTCTCCTGAAAAAATTGTGCTCATCTTTTAATTTGGGTTCCTGCTTTAGGATGAAGAGAACAACCCACTGGAGACAGAGTTTGGCCTCTCTGTCTACAAGGARCACCAGACCATCACCATCCAGGAGATGCCTGAGAAGGCCCCAGCAGGGCAGCTGCCACGCTCGGTGGACGTGGTTCTGGACGATGACCTGGTGGACAAGGTGAAGCCTGGGGACCGCATCCAGGTGGTGGGGACATACCGCTGCCTGCCAGGGAAGAAAGGGGGCTACACTTCAGGCACTTTCAGGTGGGTCTTCCTGGGGCTTCAGTCCTCTCACCCTGTTTGGCTGGGTCTCTGGAAGGTGAGATCTGGCAGGTGGCCATCAGAGGGTTGGGTCAAKCAGTGGCTTAAATCACTTGGAAGTGGTTTGCACCTTGATCCTGTTMACGAGATATGCTGAGTTGGAAAGGACCTACAAGGATCATCGAGTCCAATTCCTGGCCCTGCACAGGACACCCCAGCAATGCCACCCTGTGCAGCACTGAGAGTGTTGTCCAAACTCTTCTGAGCTCTGGCAGCTTTGCGGCCGTGCCCATTRCTTGGGAAGCCTGGTCAGTGCCTGACCACCCTCTGGTGGAAGAACCTTTCCCTGATACCCAAAACAAACTTCCCCTGACCTAGCTCCAGCCATTCCCTTGGCTCCTGTCACTGGTCACCAGAGCACCCAATTGGTGCCACATCTCCTCGTGAGGGAGCTCTAAACTGTTTGGAGGCCTCCCATCACAATATGCAGCTGTGACTTCCAGCTGTGCCCAGAAGGGTTTGGATGCTTTTAAAAGATGCTCCACTGATGGTCCAGCACAGTGAGATCGAGGGTGCTACAGCTGTCAAAGCTTCCCACCCCCTTCCAGGGTTTCCTAGGGCAAGTGATGGCCCTGTGGAAGTGTCTGCTGTGTCTCTGGGGTTTGCAGAGCTGACCACAGCTGTGTCCCTTCTCCAGGACCATCCTCATTGCCTGCCACGTGAAGCAGATGAGCAAAGACCTCCGGCCTCTCTACTCTGCTTCAGARGTGGCCAAGATCAAGAGATTCAGCAAGAGCCGCTCCAAGGTATCTAAATCTTGTGTCCAGGCATGAAGTTTCAYCTTGGCATGAGGGCTAAGGAGGTTTTTGTTGGGTTGCAAGTAGCTCTTCYAGCCTCTTAGCAGGTTGTTGGATTATCTAACTAATTTTCCTGGAATTTTCTGCTTAGACTGTGATCAGGCTTTGTTGTTTTTCTTGCTGGTTCTGTGCTGTTTGCTGAGCATCTTTCCTCCTGGCAGCTCTGCTGTGTCTTGACCCTACCAGCAGGTTTCCAGGGAATTTGCTCTGCAGGAGAAACACCTCTTTTGTTGCCCCAGGCTGAGGTAATGGGGTTCTGCCCCAGCCTTTCATGCTCAGAGCTTTCCTTTGTAGCACAAGAGCAGCAAGCCTTGCTCTCGGTGCTTCCAATGCTTGTTTGGGTGACAGTGACAAGATGGTCCTGGACTTCAAATAAATCCCACTATGAAAGAAAACTTTGGCCAACAGTCTTCTCCTTTCCAAATAATTTTCATCCATGTGGCTCTGTGATAGAAATAAGCTGAAATTTGGGCTGAAATGAAGTATTTTGAAGTATTGCTTGTTCTTGCTTGCTCCAGCCCATGTGACAGGCCATGCTCTGCCTCTTCTGCCTTAGGATATCTTTGACCAGCTGGCCAGATCCCTGGCTCCCAGCATCCATGGGCARGAGTACATCAAGAAGGCCATTCTCTGCATGCTGCTGGGAGGGGTGGAGAAGATCCTGGACAARGGGAGCCGCATCCGAGGAGACATCAACATCTTGCTGATAGGTCTGGGAGGGCAGGGCAGAGGCACCCTTGGTTGGTGTTGTTGGGGGTGAGGGAAGGTTCTGGATTTATTTTTGGGAGTAGCTGAGGTTAGAAGGATATCTGGAGGTTCCTGGTCCAGGGATGTGTGCAGGGCTGAGCTGGTGTCACTGGTGGGTCAGGTTGTTTTGGYATTTGTCCAGTTGATTTTGAACATGTCCAAGGATGGAGATGTGTCCAGATGAGGAGTCATCAGCACAAGAAYGGTGTGGACCTGTTAGAAGGAATGCAGAGAAACCTTGGACAGAAGTGCAAGGAGTGGACCTCCCCTGCTCTGGAGCCAGGCTGGGAGAGCTGGGGCTGTTCAGCCTGGAGAAATCTCCAGGGAAACCTTGTAGCCCCTTCCAGTGCCTAAAGGGGCTTCAGGAGAGCTGGAGAGGAGGGACTTGGAACAAGGGCCTGGAAGGACASGACAAGGGGGAATGGCTTCCCACTGCCAGAGGGCAGGGATAGATGGAATYTMGGGAAGGAATTGTTCCCRYTGAGGATGGTGAGGCCCTGGCACAGGTTGCTCAGAGAAGCTGTGGCTGCCCCTGGATCCCTGGAAGTGTCCAAGGCCAGGCTGGATGGGACTTGGAGCAACCTGGGATAGTGGAAGGTGTCCCTGTGTATGGCAYGGGGTTGGAGCAAGGTGACCTTTAATGTCCCTCCAACCCAAACCATTCCATAGTTCTAGGGGATTCCATGACCTCTGCGAGCCTTTATCCCAGTGTTTACCCATGGTCAAGGAGACTTTTTTTGTTTTGTTTCTGATGTCCCATTGGAGTTTCCTYTATTCTGAATTGTCCCCATTGCTTCTTGTCCCATCCCCATCACCTCAAGTCTCTTATCTCCATCTTCCCTATTTTCTCCCATGGGTTTATTGATGATAGTGGGAAGATCATCTGCTTACCTTATTTTATGAAGTCTGAACAAAACCCTTCTGTCCCCTTTCCCCTCCACCTCCCCKTGCTCTGAACACCCCCAAACCAGACACAGGATGATGGTGCAGTTGGTATCCAGGGGATGAGTTATTCCTAAACATGRCATTCTCCATCCCAGGAGACCCTTCTGTGGCCAAGTCCCAGCTGCTGAGGTACGTGCTGAGCACAGCACCCCGGGCCATCCCCACCACCGGCCGCGGCTCCTCCGGCGTCGGCCTCACTGCTGCCGTCACCACGGACCAGGAGACAGGTGAGGAGCATGGGGTGGCGGCTGTCAGCTCCTGGCAGGGGCACCGAGCACCAACTGCTGCTTGGTGACATCCAAGGCTGCTCATCTCAATGYTCTGGGAGGTCTTTTCCAACCTTAGTGATTTTARGGTGTTGGTTCTGCAGTGACACTTGCAGGACCTGCTCCACCAGAAGCTTTATGTTTGTGATCATTCGCGGTCATGGGATCCCCTGTTTTGAGATATTTTTTCCACCTCTCTAAGGTGGTGGTTTTCTTTATTCTTCTTCCACTTGGTGCCACATCTGAGGGCTAGTGTGGAAACCCAGGGCACAGGGAATATTTCTCTGTCTGCTCTGGGGTGCCCTGACCCCCAGGGCAGCACTGACTTTGATTCTRATTCTTGGAGAAAGTTTCCTGGATTTCAAGATAGACTAGAATCCACAAAAGGGAGAAATAGATTACAGAAGTGTATCACTAGGTGAGAAATTTAGGTTTTGGGATTTTTAGTATGTTGTGGATGGAAGCAAGACGGAGAGCACAGGGTGTTGTCCTGAGTTTCTTCTTCATGCTTCTTCTTTCTTCTTGGGTTTGGGTGGCATTTTGTAGTTGGGCAGAAAAGTCTGCATTGCAGGCTCTTTGGGATCAGTTATTGGGTTAAAAGGGAAAATAATCTAGGTGTCAGTTCTTAAATGGATAGTTTAGTCTTAAAAGACCTTGGAACAAGAGATTGTTGGCCATTTTGTGCCTTCTAATGAAAAGCTGCCGAACTCACAGTAATGAGACTGTTTTACTGATAAGAAATATTAAACACTTGAGTCCAAACATGAATTACTGTCRCAAGTCCCTTCAATCCAGACTCAGAAAAACTGACGACTGAAACCCCCACAGGCTAGCAGCAGCCTTCCTCATGGGAGCACATTCCTAACCCTGATCCTTTCCCTAAGCATTCTCTGCTGTGGAGTTGGGTCAGACAGCAACCATTAAGGGTTCTGCTGCACCTTGAGGTTCACCCTCATCCCAGGGGRGATGGGTATGGCAGGACAGGATATGTGTAGGGCCAGTGGGGGATGTCTGACCCTGTTTTTCGCCCATCCCATCCCAGGGGAGCGGCGGCTGGAAGCGGGAGCCATGGTGTTGGCCGACCGGGGCGTGGTGTGCATCGACGAGTTCGACAAGATGTCCGACATCGACCGCACGGCCATCCACGAGGTGATGGAGCAGGGAAGGGTCACCATCGCCAAGGCTGGCATCCAGGCCCGCCTCAACTCCCGCTGCAGCGTCCTGGCTGCTGCCAACCCCGTCTATGGCCGGGTGAGTGCTGCTGTTGCCCTTCCCTGGAGAAGGGAGGAGGCAGCTGGTCAATTCCAAAAGATCCCCCATGTTCTAATAGCCTCCTCAAGCTGGGTCTAATAAGCTCTTGGAGGTCTATAACACACCCAAGATAGCTCAGCTACTCTTGGAGGCATAAAAATCAGCAGGATGGCTTCTGTTGAAGTGTTGGAAACAAAAAGGTTTAATAAAAAGCAAAATAAGAGGAAAACCGAGCCAGGTGCAGAGGTTTTTGCTCCTGGTAAAGCACCTTACGAAAGTGATTAGTTTCTTTGTTCACTGCTTTCTCTAGTTAATTGCCCAGGTGGGACTTTTTGGCTTCTGTCTAATTAGCTATCCTTAAGTTTGAGTTGAAGTCCCCCAGGCCGTGAGATGTCTTTTCACCTTATCGAGGAGAGAAACTTCTGGCCTTCTTTCCTTTTTGAGGGGACAAAGAATAGTTTTGTTATTCTGTCTACAGGGGGCACATTCCTATACCCCCAAACAAGTGACTTGGATGTGTGGCACAACAAAAACCTTGTTGGTTTGGTGTCTGTTGTGGTCATAGCTTTGCTGGAGGAGAGAGGAGCTGCTGCGGTTTCTCACCATGTTTTGGGTGTTTGGGCAGCCCAGTGGACCCTCATGCTGGTGTTGAGCCTCAGACTTGGTGTCTGATCAGGGATCACAAAAAATACTTGTTTTCCTTGGAAATAAGAGCCTTGCAGGAGGGGAAAAGTGGCTGTACTGCTGCAGCAGGCTGAGTTTGGTGTGGTATCCATCCATCCATCCATCCATCCATCCATCCATCCATCCATCCATGCAGCCAGGACTGGCCAGTGAGGCTCTCCTGTAACCCCTCATGCTGTCCTTCCCCAGTATGACCAGTACAAGACCCCCATGGAGAACATTGGCCTGCAGGACTCCCTGCTCTCCCGTTTTGACCTGCTCTTCATCGTGCTGGACCAGATGGACCCCGAGCAGGACAAGGAGATCTCTGACCACGTCCTGCGGATGCACCGCTACCGCAACCCCAACGAGCAGGATGGGGATGGTGAGTCCCATCCCTCCTCGGCCAAGGGATGAGCCCCTTGGTGGCAGCTCTTGCTTCAGAGGGTAAAATCCTATTCTCTGTACATTCCCCTTTCCAGCCATGCCCCTGGGCAGTGCRGTGGAGATGCTGGCTACAGATGACCCTGACTTCATGCAGGAGGAGGAGCAGGAGCTGCAGGTCTATGAGAAACACGATGACCTCCTGCARGGGCCCAATCGCCGCAAGTGAGTCCTTCATCTCCTGGAGCTCCCTGAGGGTGTCCAGCACTGTGGGTTCATGGGTTTGGCCTGAGTATCCAGACAGTGCGCAGCGATGCTCCAGCTGATCCATGGGTAGGATGCTGTCACGATCCGTCCTTATGAACGGGTTTCGTGATAGTTCATGGATTGATCTCAGGGTGCAAAAAAAAAAACAAACACGGTACAAGGGGGTTTGCAGTGATGGTCAAAACAATATACCTTTATTGAGTGACCACAGCAAAATGTGATAGAGGATTAAGGGAGAGAAAAAGATAGAGGAAGAGAGAGAGAGAGGGAGGAGGGAGAGAGGGATATAACTACCAAACGTAGAGACAAAGTCCTTTGGCCAGTCCAGCCAAGGATCCACCTGTTACGTCAGGGAGATCTCAAAATCTCTAGCTAACTCAGAGGTTTTTATTATGATAACTCTATTGAAATTGCAAGGGCGGGGGGGGAAACAGATACAATAAGGAATAGATGTAACAGGTAGTCCATGTTCTCAGCAGTAAGCGAGAGCCATTGTCTTCTTGGTCCAGTGGTCACAACCTGCAGGCAAACATCTCAGTTTGGTCAGCTTGCCTCCCCCACACAACTCCCCCAGGTTAGGGGTTTCAGTCCCAGTCCTTGGAAGGAGGAGAGGGYGCCTTTTCACATGGGAGTTTCATGTCTCAGTCCTTGATGGAGAGGCTTCTTACATCTCAGTCTGTCTGTCACGGCAGTTGTAGACAAGTGACAGACTCTCACAGATGCTAAGGGAGCCTTGCTTGATCTCCTGTGCCAGGCAGGTGGGYAACATCTGGAGCTGAATTCCTACACATCTCGATGCCCCTGGAGGGGGTATAAATGGATGGGAAGCCCATCCCCACTGTGGCTAATGTGGATGTGCATGCATTCCTGCAGGGAGAAGGTTGTCAGCATGGAGTTCATGAGGAAGTATATCCATGTAGCAAAGATGATCAAGCCCGTGCTGACCGAGGAGGCGGCGAGCTACATTGCCGAGGAGTATTCCCGCCTGCGCAGCCAGAGCCAGATGAACTCGGACGTGGCTAGGGTGAGCCCTGGGAGCAGCTCCTTCTTGGGCCAGGAGGAGAGAAACTGAGGCACAGGCCTCTCTTCTTATGGGTGTTTTCCACTTTGGCCTTGTGAGGGTCACACAGACACCTCTCTCTGTRCCCCCAGACCTCCCCCATCACAGCCCGGACCCTGGAGACCCTGATCCGCCTCTCCACAGCCCACGCCAAGGCCAGGATGAACAAGACTGTGGATATGCAGGATGCTGAGGCAGCTCTGGAGCTGGTGCAGTTTGCCTACTTCAAAAAGGTGYGGGGAAAAGTGTCCCCTCTGTTCCCAGGGGATCCTGAGATTGGAAAAGGTTGGGCTTGGTGCAAGCTGAGCACCCTGGGCTGCTGGTGTGAACTTCCCTGGACACAGTATGGGATCAGGCCACCACTTTGGGATTTTGGGTGCTTGGGGTTGGTCCCTAAAAGCAGCTTGAGTGAAAATGAGGTCTGAGTCCATCCTGCCTTTGCCACACAGGTGCTGGAGAAGGAGAAAAAGCGCAGGAAGCCGGTGGAGGATGACTCAGAGACTGAGAAAGAGGAAGATCAGGAGTCACAGGACAAGGAGGAACGCAGGACAAGGAGGTAGGAGCCACAGCAAGGGAGTGGGAGGGACYTGGTGCAAAGGTCACCAGCCTCTTCTGAGATTGCCATGGAGAAATACTTCATGTTTTGCTCAGCCAGGTGATTTGTCCCACRCCATTTGTAGTAGAGGGACATCATAATTTAATGGACAAAGAGCTGGCTGGATAGCACTGGCACAGGTTGCCCAGAGAAGCTGTGGGTGCCCCTGAATCCCTGGCAGTATCCAAGGCCAGGCTGGACAGGAGTTAGAGCAACATGGGATAGAGGAAAGTGTCCCTGCCCATAGCAGAGGGTGGGACAGGATGATCCTTAAGGTCCCTTCCAACCCAAACCCTTGGGTGACCTCTCTTTTCRCCTCCCAGAAGGAAGAAGGCACGGACAGAAGGTGAGGAGGGCTCCTARGACCCGTACGACTTCAGTGACGCTGAGGAYGAGATGCCACAGGGTGAGTTCCTGGGTTTGGTGACACCTGGCTCCTCCTGAGGGTGCTGCTGGGTCTGCACAGCCTGGSYYGCAGCAATGCTGCTGTCACCTGTGGTCCCTGGTMTGGTACAGTACCATTCAGAGCCACACATCTGTATGGGACAGGGTTAGATAGGATATTAGGAAGGAATTCTTGGCTGTGAGGYTGGGGAGGCCCTGGCACAGGTTCCTGAAGAAGSTGTGGCTGCCCCTGAATCCATGGAAGTGTCCAAGGCCAGGMGGGATGGGCRTTGGAYCAYCCTMGYKTAGRYGKAGGTGTCCCTGCCCATGACAGGGGTTGGAKCTGGATGATCTTTAAAGTCCCTTCCCACCCAAACCATMTTGTGATTCTARTGCTGATTAATTTTTTTCCATCCACCTCCAAACCACAGCATAAATAACAGTATTGGGAGGCAGTTTGGCATCACCTCTCATCCTTAGCCCAGTATTTTTGCTCTCTGGGTACTTGGTCACCAGTCACAGGGTGAAGGTAACTCTTCCTTCTGCTCCAGTTCAGGCACACCCTCCGAAAACACCCGAAGCCTCAGGAGATGGTGAAGGGAAGAAGGTGGAATTGTCTGAGCCAAGGTGAGTGGGGGCTGTCCCTGTGTGTCCACCTCCCCCAGTGGCTCCAGGCTGTTGTCCCATGCTGGAGATGCATCTGTGATGCTCCCAGCTCCAGCTTCTGCCTTTCCTACTGAGCTGCTGGAATGGGGAAGGGCTGAGGCATCCTAGGCTGGGAACAAGTGGAAGGATTTGTGTCTATTCTCCAATCTCKAAGGGTGATTCCTTCTATCCTGACCAGGTTGAAGGCATTCAAGGCTGCTCTCCTGGAGGTGTTCAAAGCCTCCCATGCCCAGTCTGTGGGCCTGAAGAARGTGATGGAATCCATCAACCGCGACAACCCCGAGCCCTTCTCGGCCGCCGAGGTGAAGGTGGCCCTGGCCCACATGCAGGATGACAACCAGATCATGGTGTCTGATGACATTATCTTCTTAATCTGAGKCTCTGGGTGGAGGAACCCAAGTTTTTCGTGGACTCTCAGCCTGGAGACTCTTTGGCGTTTGAATGCTTCACGTGGCTGAGCTGGATTTTGGGAAGCTCAAGTCTGTGCACTTCCTTGCTGTGCATTTCTGGCCAGGAGCTCTGGAAGCATAAATAACACTTGCTGTCTTCAGAGTGGAGTATTTGGGAWGAGGTTTCTGCAAGGAGACAAAAGGAAAAGCCCAGGAGCAAATTGTCAGTGTTTTTAATGTATTGTTTTTAGCTTTGGTGTTAAGAGTTCCAGCTTTTAAATAAAAAAAAAAAAATCTGGATTTAGGAATCCAGCATTCAGTAGTGGTGATAAGAAGCAATATGAGAGTTCCACTGTTAGTGAAGCTTTTATTTCCCCCTTTGTTTTTCCATTTTGCCCCTATTATATAGCCTAGATCTGCTTGTCTCACAGGGAAAGGTGCCTAAAGCCTGTCCTGTTGGTTCTGCCCTTCCCACCCATCTTGTGGAGGATGATTCCTGGCAATGGAGGGCCAGGTGTAGTCTGATCTGTTCCACTCCCCATGGGCCAGCTTGAATTTCCAGATTTCACACCCCTGATGGAYGTTTTGCCCCCAGGGAAGGAACCTGGAAGGTCTCAGAGCTGCCCAGGGAATGTGTCCCTGGCACAGATGGATTCCATTCTCCTCCTGCTCCTGCCTTTAGCTTGGGAACACATCCTGGGGATGGCAAACTTTCAAGAAAAGCTGAACACACAATCAGACCAGTTCTGGCTGCTTGTGGTCCAGAGCTGCTGAAGGTTTGGGTTTTTCTTTAGTTTCTTTTTCTTTTGTCTMTGTGAGTTTGAGCTTTGGAGGAACCTCTGAACAGGTTTGCTGTTGTCACTGCCTATCTCCAGACACTTGCACAGCTCCCTTCTTTCTGGGTGCCATAAATCTTTATTTGGGTTATAAAAATGTCTCTYTTGTTCACCCCATGAGTGGCTGTTTGGGGGCATCTAGAATTCCCACTTGTGGGGATACAGCTGCACTTACACACGTGGGATTTGTGCTGCTGTGGAAGGACTTCAGCTGCCTGGTAAGCTCTAAATGCCAGATTTTGGAGCTCCTCTCATGCAACACAGCCATGACAGCAGAGTTGGAGGGGATTTTGCATGTTTGCAGCCTAAAGATCTCTGGGTGGATGTATTGTGCTGGTACAGAGCAACCTTGGACCTTCAGCCAAGGTCTGGCTCAAAACTGCAAAAACTGGTTAAACACATGTGGTGGTGTTCACAGGGGTCTTYGGATGAGGGAAGAGARGAGAATGTCYACTCCATGTTTCAGAAGGCTTGATTTATTATTTTATGATATATTAAAACTATACTGAAAGAATAGAAGCAAGGATTTCATCAGAAGGCTGGCTAAGAATAGAAAATAATGATAACAAAGGCTTGTGACTGACTGAGACAGTCCAGACAGCTGGACTGTGATTGGTCTCATGTGGTTGTTTCTAATTAAAGGCCAATCACAGATCTACTTGTTGAATTCTACAGCAGCAGATAATCATTGTTTACATTTTGTTTTTGAGGCCTCTCAGTTTCTCAGGAGAAAAAATCCTAAGGAAAGGATTTTTCTTAAAACATGTCTGTGACAAACACAGATCCTCTTCTCTGGAGATGGGATGGGAGAGCTGGGATTGTTCAGCCTGGAGAGACTTAAGAGCCCTTTCCAGTGCCTAAAGGGCCTCCAGGAGAGCTGGAGAGGGACTGGGGCCAAGGGGAATTGCTTCTCACTGCCAGAGGGCAGGGATACTGGGAAGAATTTTTTTTCCTGTGAGAGTGGGGAGGCCCCTCAATCCCTGGAAGTGTCCAAGGCCAGGCTGGATTTGCCTTGGAACAACCTGGGATAGTGGAAGGTGTCCCTGCCCATTCCATGATTCCATGACTTTGTGTTTTCCCTGCCCTTACAGCTGGGGAGCCAATACTGAATTTCCCGTGAGAGGACACCAGGAGGAGCTCCAGGGTAGAGAAATCTGGTTAATTCCCTATCCTGTAGCCCAGGGCTGGCTGTAGGTTGTGGGTGACTCCCATCCCCCGTGTGCTGGTGGCCCCCTCGGTAAATCCTTCACAACTGGGAGAGGAGTCTTTGTTGAAAAGGGACAAACTGCCAAAGGTGGCTGGAGAGGCAGGAGCAATCTGCTGGAAGTACAAGCCTTGTCCTGTGCTGCAGCTGAAATTTTTATTTGACCCTGTCATCTGGAGATTTTGGAGGRTGTGATTTCAGCCTTTAGCTGCTGCAGGCTCTGGAAGCTCCTCTGAGCACCTGGKCWTYTGGAAGGTGTCCCTGCCCATGGCAGGGGTGGCACTGGATGCTCTGTAAGGTTCTTTCCAACCCATATTATTCTGTGATTTAATCATCCATGAAAACCTGAACCTAAGTGTGTAACATATCCTGCAGTGCTGTTTCCTTATAGGAACTCGAGAGTAGAACAGTTCATGTAAGTGGAATTAAAATACTCTTTTATCTTCAAGTCCCCATCCCTGCTCCAAGCCCTTGATGTGTGATAGGGAAAAGCTTTTTGAGATAACTTTATATTCCTATCTATAAGGAAAAAAAAATCTTCCCTGTGAGGGTGGTGAGGCCCTGGCACAGGGTGCCCAGAGAAGCTGTGGCTGCCCCTGGATCCCTGGAAGTGTCCAAGGCCAGGCTGGATGGGGTTTGGAGCAGCCTGGGATAGTGGAAGGTGTCCCTGCCCATGGCAGAGCATTGGAACTGTATGATCTTTAATGTCCCTTCCCACCAAAGTSATTCTGTGATTCTAGGAATAAAAATATTTTTCCTCCCTTGTGATGATTCATGGTGGCCTCTTTTRGATGAAATTTTGGTGGCCTGTTTTTGATGAAATTTTTTTAGTGAAAACTTCAACTCATACTAATTAAGACAACTCAGTTGTAGGAAATTCTGGGTCAAAGAGGGAATCCCTGCTGAAGTTAGAAGCTGCTGAAGACAAGAGAAYTGAGTGGAAAGTGGTGGTGGGGGTTCATAACCTGGTGTTTGGTGTGACAACGTCATRGCTTTGTCACACGTAACCATTTCCACTCAACCCCGTTCCTGCACAATCCAGCCCATTTTCATGGCAGTGCCCTTTCCTTTCACGGTGAACACTCGGGGGAAAAAAAGGAGGTCAGCTTCTGGGCTAAAAAAAGTGGATTTCTGGTAATTCTACCCTCTCTTGCTCCTCCACGCTCTGTGTCGCATCTCAGTAGATGCGCTGGRGAATATTTGGGACAGTCAGAATAGGAGCAGAATGTGTCACAGCAGTGGTGTTGCCTCAGGTGGATTGGGTAACCTGAAATGTGATAAATGTGCAGGAGGAGAGTGGCTGGGCTCTGAGCTGTCGGTTGAACCAGACCACAAAGTCATGACAACATCCTGCAGTGATGTAAAGCARCAGTCACTGGAGATTTCTGCTGCTGTGATTCAAGAGAGGTGACAGAGCAGGCACCATCAATCCCTTCTCCTTGGAAAGTTCTGTGAATTTGTAGGAGGTTTCTGATTTTTTTTTTTTTTTTTTTGGTAGGACTGAAAATGTCATCCAAAAATCTGTTGATTTCCTGGATGACTGAAGATGAATTTGTGTGAAGAGTCCTACACTTTAGTCCTTTCCTTCCAGCTTGGCTACATAGCTTTGGGAAAGGTTTCTCTCAGGACTTTTCTCCACAAATAAGCATCATCAAGTGTTGTTTTGTTTTTTGTTTTGTTTTTTCTGCCATAAAAATAGCTTTTACTCCCAAAGAGACCTGCTGATGCTCCAGGGAAACACCACATGCACCAYCTTTCCAGCTGGTGGCTGCTCCTTTCTGGATCACAGGCTGCAGAATCCTGTTTCCACTTCRATTTCCATGCCTGCCTCTCCTATTAATTATTAAGTGAGGATTGTGTGATTGAGAGGGATTAAATCTTCCATGAACACAAAGGAACAGGATCAGGTGGAGGGATTCAAATGAAGCTTCCTGACCCAGCTCTTTCAGGGCTGTTCAAGGCTGATGGTCAACCCAAGTCCCACCATATCCCACATGAGTGCCACCAGACAAGTCAGGAGAGGCTTTCCTCATACCACCTTGCTGGCTAGAGGCCCATGGGACTTATCAGAGTGTTTTGGGATTGTGCAAGACTTATGGGATGTGCAGAAGCAGGAGCAAAGTGTGCAGAGGAAAGGATAAAGGTGGATCAGTAAGAAACTGTGTGTGTGGGAGTGCTAAAGTCTTGGGGGTCTCTGTGGTCATGATGACCCCAAGATGTGTTAGAGAGTCTCTTTTCCCAGCCCAGCAGCTGAAGAAGGAGTCAGTATTCTTCTGTTCTCATTCTCAAGGTTGTTTACTGTTTTTTACCTATAACTATTGTTTCTTATCTTTCTCTGGCCTGCTGAGGTCTGTCTGGCAGGTTGGGTTGAGGCACACTGCCCGCCCTCATGGCWGTGTTATCTTATACTAAAAACTACATGTACATTATTTACAATTACTTCCCAATACCTATCACCTATGTTAGGCAGTGAGTTTCTACTCTAAACCAATCCAAAAGTGCCAACATCACCCAGAAGATGGAGYKRYAGAAGAAGGAGAAAGACTGGACACGCCCAGATTCCTCCATCTTGCCCCCTGAACCCCCATTCTAAAAACATCAAAATTCTACATTTTCACCCTGTGACAAATTCACTAACATTCTACTCAAACTCTTGTGGCTTGTAACTCCTCYCACAAAGTTGATAATTGTTTCCTTGGGTTAAAATCAAAGGCACAGGTGTTTTTGACTCTGTGCCAAGGTCTCTGAGCCCCCTGGCAGGGTCTCGAGTCCTCCAGGYSAGRCAGAGGAATGTRCTGGGTTCCGACACTAAAGATATCAAGGTGGACTAGTTCCAGATTATTCCATAAATCTGGGCCCCTCCTTGTGCTCCAGCTCCATTCACCACCATGTATGTCCAAGGAGCCCAACAGGAGAAATGCTGCTCCAAGGTCCACCATGTTTACAGGGCCAGAGAAAGGAGAGAAGACCAATATTCCGATAGAAGACCAATATTCCAACAGCACAGCTCAGGCTGGGACTGGGAGTCAAAGCTGAGCCAGCACGGGGCTCCTGGTGAAGGTGGTCAGGGCATGTATGAGCGTTCAGGATTCTCCACAATGTGTCACCACAGCCAGGAAGGCATCCCAGCTCCTGGTGCCCTGACATCCCCCAGCAGGAATTCCCCATGGCACTTTTTCTTCCCCTGCCCAGTCCCTGCAGGACACAGGGATCCCTAAGATGAGGTGGATGTGGATTGTGCAGTTGAAGGGAGGTTAAATGGTGAAGTTCCACGTCCTGCCCTCATTTTGAAGTCCCTGCTGGGTGCCTGGCTTTGCAGCTCWCTGATCTCTGCTGTTGGGCTTGTTTGAGGCACGTGGAAGTGCATCCACATGAGTTTGTGGTGAAAGAACTCTATTATTAGAAAGAAGAGGGTGGAAAGGAGTGAAAAAAAAAAACACCTGCCTAAACAATTTGGGTTTTTTTTTTTTTCTTTCCTTATCTCTTGATCTGGCTATATAAATGCTATTGGCTGATTTGGGATGGTGGTAGTAGTATTTGCCCTGCCCTTTTTCGGAGGTAGATGGGAGGAAGTGGGCTAAAAATTGCAATATCAGCTCCTAACCTCGGGTCAGGTAAGCCAGCTGTGCTGCAATGGAAAGGGTGGCAGTGCCTCAGCTTTGCTATAAAATGGAGAGCACAACTGGCTTTGAGACACAAGCAGGGCTGAAAGGGTCTCAGAGAAGGAGAATTCTCTTGTCCTGTCACCCTAACATCCACCCGAAGCAGCAGGGGTGTTACCATGGCTTTCAGCAGCTCTGTTGGGGTAAGTACTTGCATCTAAAACAAAGGATAAGATGTATTTGCTGCAAGAGAGAAAAGCAGGGTGCAGATCCCTTGATTTGTGCAGAAAACCCTTTTAGTCTTGCTGGGAGCTGAATGGGATGCTGGGTGTGTCTGATGCAGCTGCTTGATGCTTGAGTGACAAGGGTGTGATGGACTTATTTATTTATCTARCACTCATTATTTATTTATCTCTCACTCATCAGCACTGCTGAGGTGGGATTGGCACAGTCCTTTTTGCAGACARGTTATCAAAACTGCTGAAATTTCACTGTGGATGCATTTGAATTTCAACCTGGGTAGCATTTGCAGCCCTGTCAGCTTCTGTGATTTTCTTAAAAGCCCTGCATTTATTTTGTTTTCTTTTTAGGAGCTGGACTTAATGATCCTTGTGGTTCCCTTTCAGTTTAGGATATTCTATGATTCTATTATTTACTAAAACTCTGCCTAATGGAAATGGCCCAAGAATCCCAGATTTTCTTGGGAAAAGGGATATTTCCAGCAGATGGCTGTGGGTGGCCAGTTTTTACTGTCCTGAGAAAGCTGTGGCRGGGCAAGGTTTTAAGCTTAGGGATCAGCTGAGTCCTTGCTCCAGTTTTTAGATGCAAAGATGGTGCTGTGTGACCACAGAGTAGGATCTTCATAGCTTGRTGGYCYGATGATTTTCTTGGTGCAGAATCAKCTATGAACCAGAATTTAAATCAGAGTTTAGAATCAGTTATTATGAGTTTTATTAGCATCATTTTGCTATTTGCTCATCTTGGCCCATTTCACACAAACATAAGTATGAAGGTGGTCCAGTCAAACCAAGACTTGMCTCTTTGTGCTCTCTCTTTCCTGACTGGGCAGAACTAATGACACCTTTCTCTCTCCCAGRTCAGATCACTGGTTTTGGTGCTGCTTTTAGCCCTCACTGTGAGGAGCTCACCCCACAGAAAGGCTGGTGCCTCTGCCAGGCTGAGGGAAGGTTGCCTGAACCAAAAGGATCCCAAATTCCCCACAACAGTGAACGTTGACATCCGGATCAGCAACTCAGATCATGCCTTTGGGATGGTCCATGARATCAGGAACCGGTCTCTCGCTCCTTGGGATTACAGGTAACTGTTCTGGTGTTCTCTAAATTGTGAGGGCTGTGCCACACCACAGATGGTTTTTTGTGGTGACTGTGGTTCATTCTCAGAGTATGCCCAGAGTCCCATGAATATATTTCTGATGTTGGCTGAGATTTCTTCAAGAGAAACTGTTTGCAGTGCAAGGGGGTATCACTGGAATGGTTTCTAATCATCTTGTCAGTCTTTATCAACCACAGAATCATTTGGGCTGGAAAAGCCCTCTGAGGTCTTTGAGTCCAACCATCCTCCAGCACTGCCAGGGCCACCACTGACCCATGTCCCCAAGTGCCTCATGCAAATGGCTTTTAAAGCCCTCCAGGGATGGTGATTCCACCACCTCCCTGGGCAGTTGTGCCAGGCCTTAACAACCCTTTCAGGGAAAAAATTTTTCTTAATATCCAATCTAAGCCTCCCCTGGAGCAACTTGAGGCCATTTCCTCTTGTCCCTGTTCCCTGGGAGCACAGCCTGACCCCCCTGGCTGTCCCCTCCTGTCAGGGAGTTGTGCAGAGCCACAAGGTCCCCCCTGAGCCTCCTTTTCTCCAGGCTGAGCCCCTTTCCCAGCTCCTCAGCTCCTTCAGCTGCTTTTTGTGCTCCAGACCCTTCCCCAGCTCCTCTGAGCAGCTTTCTAACCTTCCTGCCCCCAGCTTGTAGTGCTGCATGGCATTGAAATAATAATGAAATTAATTATTCCTCTAGGAAAAGAATAATGTGCGTACATCGACATTTCACATTTTCCTAACAGAAAGAAACATCCAAATGCTGAAATTAAAACCAAACAAAAATGGATAGGRCAGTTGTGAGTTCTGTATTATTTAACTCAGCTCCACTCCATTCATCAGCTCCTAAAGAGTGGTACAGCAATATTACCCTGCCACTGCTGAATCCATTTCTAGGAAATCATTGTGAGACCYCTGAGGATAAGGAAATCCTTTGTGTCTCACAGTGACAAAGTACAGGTTAGATAGGATGATGGAGATATAAACTAGAAGATCCTACCAAACCAGATGTGTGGTATTTTTGGGGTTCCCCATTGTGGGGAGGAAAGATGAATTTGACTTTATGTTTTTAGAAGGCTAATTTATTATTTTATGGTATTATATTCTATATTCTATATTCTATATTCTATATTCTATATTCTATATTCTATATTCTATATTCTATATTCTATATTCTATTATGCTATAGTAAAAAAATACTAAAAAATAGAGGAAGGATACTTACAGAAGGCTTAAAAGATACTAATCAAAAACTTGTGACTCTCCAGAGCCTTGACACACRTGGCCGTGATTGGCTATTTTGTCAAAACAATTCACATGTTGGATAAACAATCTCCAACCAGATTCCAAAGCAGCAAAACACAGGAGAAGCGAATYAGATATTATTTGTCTTGTTTTCAAAAGACAGGTGTTTGCTAAGGAGGGCAGGAGCCTCCCCTGAAATGGAAAATGTAAACCCCRCTCCACCTCCCCTTTTCCAAATTGCTATAAATTTTAAATTAAGGGGCTSTCAYGCAAAAAATATGGGAGCAGGGAATAACAGTTCTTTAATAGGGAAGAAAATWAAAAYATAAACAATGCAGTAAATCAAAACAACACTGACYGATTCAGAACACAACCTGACACCCTGTGGGTGTTGGWAGCAGTCCAATTGGAATTGTGGCTGCAGCCCTCCTGGAGTGTCAGGTGTGGATCTGCTGGAGCAGGGCTCCTGTAGAACAGGGGGTAGTCTTCCTCTGAAYATCCAGTGGAAGAAGAGGCAGCTGCTGTTCCTCTGGGGAATCCAGCGGAGAAAAGCCCAGCTGGTGTTCCAGGATCTCCAGATTATATCRGGGTAGGAACGKTTGGCTCCTCCTCTGGGTGGAGCATCTCCCAATAGGATGGTGTAGTCCTTATCAGTCATGCAGTGACATCCAATAGCCTCTTATCAGATGTCTCCCCAGTTGTGGAYGAGATAAGGAAAACTGCCCACTTAACAGAAGARAACTGCCTTACAGACGGCAAATAGAATACAATTTGCTTGACAATSCAGGACAATATTGTTTTCCTRTTTCTCTGAGGCTTCTCAGCTTCCCAGGAGAAAAAAATCCRGGCAAAGYAATTTTTCCAGAAATATATAACAGTAACACAAGTGCTTAAATCAGTTTTGTGTCCCTGTTCCCAGGCTGGACGAGGATCCCGACCGCTTCCCGCGGGTGATTGCTGATGCCCAGTGCCGCCTGTCGGGCTGCGTGACCCCCCTGGGGCAGGAGGACCACYGCCTCAACTCGGTGCCCATCCGGCAGCAGATCCTGGTGCTGCGGCGGGAGCAGCGCGGCTGCGTCCCCTCCTACCGCCTGGAGAAGAGAATCGTCACCGTGGGCTGCACCTGTGTCACCCCCGTCATCCAGCACCAGTCCTAGCTGCAGCCGTCATCAGGGCAGGCAGCGTTGGGAAGAGGGGGTAAATCCCATAAAAATCCCTCTGGTGGYATCCCACAGCGGCACGCCTCGCATTCCAGGAATTCAACTTGTCATTCCCCTTTCAAATTGTCTCCTGAAAGTCATGARTCTTGCTGTTGTTCATTTATGGATTTCAGGATGGGGATCGTTGGTAGCTGGTGGTGGAGGGGAGGAAGAGTTTTGTTTGTGGCCCCAAGCAGTGAGAGGGGAAAGCAGTGCTTTTTAAAAKTTTAATTTTCATTGTGGTTTATATCAGTTTGGTGAATCAAACTAATTATCGTTTCCGAAGTTGTCCTTGGCAGTAAATTGCCCTAATTGAATACCTGTTCACCAGCACTGCCACAAAAAATTCCTCATCCTGCACCTTCTCCCTCCCTTCTTCATCCCTATCCCATTTCCCTTCTCTGGCCATCCCTGCTCACTGGCATATTACTGGTGTCAGTCAGACATTGGTGCCACCAGGCCTGGTTGTCACCACAGTCTGGGTTTATGTCACTGCTGCAATTGATTTATTGCAAAACATTTTGGGATGTAATTGATTCCACTTGTTGAGTGCTAAAATCGACAGATATCTACATTTCTATTTATGTCTTCTATTTATGGCTGTATTTATGATTCTGTGTGTGCTCAGAGTATGAAAAATATTGATAAATTTAATCTGTATTTATTCAATAACTTATCTGCTGAATAAAAATAATATTTTATATAAAAAATAGCTTTTCGTGGTTGTTCAGAATGACAGCAGACACAGAGAAGGGGTTTGTGCTGCAGTAGTACTGAGAGATTTTGGCACAGATCAGGTATTTTCCTGTGCAGTGAGATGAGTAAGAGGGAGCAGGAGAGAACTTGCAGCCTAAATAGATGAAAAGACACAAGSAAGAGGCTGAAAGCAGTGAAGGGAGGTTCTGCAGGCAGTGTGGCAATGGAATGAGGTTTTTTAGACCTCTGGGATGTTCTCTAGGGATGGTGGGAAAAGAGACAGGAGATGTCACATTCCAGGGCTGCAGCCAGAATTTGGGATGGTTCATTAGTGCTGGGAAAGGTCTGTCCCACCCTCCTCCAGGCAAGCTTTCACCCCTATAAAGAGCCCTCTCCTCCCCCAGCTGAATGGTTGGCTGAGCAGGAATGCAGGGAGATGTCAGAGGGCTTCATCTCACTGCTCCCCAGCCAGGTGATTCACAGGTGCTGGATGGGATTAAAGTGGTGGATGAGGATCCCTCACATCCAGGAACCAGGAGCTGGACCTGCAGGGTGTGTTTTCCTGCTGGGCTGAGGTGTCCTGCCTTYGGAAATGAGGAATTGCCCTTTCCCTCCCTGAGCTGCACAAGGAGCACAGCCTGGCACTGCTCAGGAGCTGGACTGGGTGATCCTTGTGTGTCCCTCAGGATATTCCATGATCCTATAACTATCTACTATTTTATCAAATTTCTGCAATATTGCTTTTTTWGACATTGCTCCTCTTTCATCCAGAGCTGAGCCAGGCTCTCACACCTCTGAGTTTGGTTTCTGCTGCAGGAGGTTTTAAGCCTGCATTTCCTTTTACATTTAAATCAAGACAAACCCATGCAAACATTCTAGTATTTCATTTTGACTGCAGAGAAACCACTTTAAATCAGATCCATCTGGTGCAGGTAGACCCTGGGTTTTCTCCCCAGGGTGGGCCAGGTGAATTGTTGGGTCTAAATGAATCAAGGCCAGGTTGGGTGGGGCTTWGGGCCACCTGGGATAGCAYAAGGTGGCAGGGGATGGAATGAGATGGTSTTTGAGTTCTCTTCCTGCCCAAAAAATTCCACAATTTTGTGATTCTACAATTCTCTGATGTCTCCTCTTGTTGGGATGGATGAAACTTTGACAAGAAAGTTTAACAGATATGTATGCTTGGCAGAAAGATTTTTTTTGAATGTAGAACCTGAAGAAGGAATAGAAATGGAAGCAAGTTTTGATATAGAAGAAAAGAATTGCTGGGCCAGTCTTACTGGAAAACTAAGGCAAAGGGTATGTTAGTTAGAAGGGGTTTTTATGGCTTGGAGCAAAGGGTAAACCCACCATAAACAGAAGATGTTTTTACCAAGCAAAAAGACTCCACCGTCAAACAAGTCTGACAATGTTGCAAGTAGAAAAAAGGTCTCAGAATTTTCCACTGCAAGAAAACTGAAAACTTCCAGCTTAAATTGTAACATACTAGCATTTTGTGATTGGAGAATAGTAACATGAATTTGGTAATTACAGCAGTTATGATAGGCTATAGGTAAAAGCAGAGGTATAGATTGGTTCTTCTGTATTAAGATGCTCAGCAAAGCAAAGTACATAATGCATTGCAACCAAAATTAAAGGGTCTCTAGGCCTGCCTGCAGCTGGAGCTGACAGCTGTAGGCACAGGCTCTGTCACCCACCACCCTGGACTGCTGTAACCTCTTGGATACAACAAACTGCATTTTGAATTGCCCCATCTCTCATCCAGGCTCTCACATCCTCTGGCGCTCTTTGTTGAGTCGGGTGTGTTCTGTGCCCCGTGGGTCACTGGGAGCCTCTCCAACCATCTGTGGGTGCCCTTCTCACTCAGTCAGGAGCATCTTGCCCCCGTTTGTGGCAGCAGCTGTTTCGTTATGACCACTGAGCTCTTCTTGTGGTGCAGAGCCAGCCCAGGGCGGCGTCTCCTGCTCTCCTCCCTCAGTAACCACTGACCAGGAAATCGCAACCCGCCTCTTACTCCTGACCTACTTCTCTCCACAAACCTGCCTCCTGGGGCTGCCCTCACTTGTTTTTCAGGGAGAAAAATACTCTACATCTCTCCTCTCAGTCGTAATTACTTTGACACTGTGTTCGTGGCATCATCCTGTGCTGGTGCTCCTAAACACCCACCAGCTTACCCTAAGAGTGGTCCTAACTGGATGGATAATGAAGTGGCTAATTAGGAAAATACATAGATAGCTAATTAAAGAAGTTTCACCCARGGGTCATGAGGTTTTGCAGGCAGAGCTCTCAACTGCAAACCACACACCACTCAGGGAGGCATTGCTTGTACGTGGGGTTTGTTTCCTCCTAATGGCATCATTCTTAGAYTGCAGCAGCTTGTAAATACAAGTCTGGTTCTTTTTTGGGCGCTGGTTTTTGCTGCCAGCAATCTATTAATTTGGGGGTTGGATCTAGATGATCTTTAAGGTCCCTTCCAACATAAACCACCCTGTGATTCTATGAATCAGTTAACGCGGTAAACAAATTTTAGCTTCTTATAAACAGCACAGTCATCTCAGCACCGAGAGTGAGTGCAATTCACAGCCTTTGCTAAAGGCTTGGCTTGGTTTGTTCCCTTTGCAGCAGTGGCCCCAGACCCTGGGTGCCCAGCTGGGCATCTCTGGCTCTGCAATGGGGCTTGGAGCATCCTCCAGGGGCGGGGATGTTTGACCAGGAGGAGAAGACACAGCTGGAGGTGCAGCAGCAATGCCACAGTGTCTTGTGACCTGCTGGGCTAAGCAGCCTCCAGTCACAGGTTGGTATCTGAGCCTCGTGGCCTTCCCCATTCCTTTTCTCTTCTGATTTCCTCTCCCTAACCTCCTACCTTTGTTTTTGGCTCACTGCCCCCCTTGGCTGTGTGTTCTGGCAGCTGATCCTGGTGTGGCAGCTCCTGTGGGATGTTGGGTGGAGCACAGTGCAGAGCCCCCTGCATTACCACGGGCTGGGGGGCACAGAAGTGACCCAGCACAGGTAGATGCCTCCTCCCAGACCTGTGCTGTGACCTGTGGATGTGTTGGCTAGGAAGTATCTCAGGCCTCTTTAGACCCCTGACCACAGGCACGTGCTCCTGGGAGTGTTCAAAGGGACTGCAGGTCATGGCAACCTATTCCACCAAAATCACTGCTTTGGAAAATGTTACAYAATTAAATATGTAAAGAATGTAAAGGTTGCAAGCTAAAAGGTTGGAAAAAAACCAAGAATTATCTGGTAAGGCAGAGGTTTAATGGCTGGAAAGCTGACGTGGTTTATTGGGAGTTTGACATTACAGGCAAAATTTTAGGGTGATGAGCAATTTTCTGATCAGTCCTGTGGGGATCTGTGGGTTGGTGCCAACATGATGGGTACAGATGATAGGATGAGTTTCTGTATCAGCTGCAGGTTCTGGAGATGGCCCAAGAGACCTGACCAGAAACCTGGTGGTTCCTGTGGCACCATCACCTCCAGAACAGGAGACTTTCCTTGACCTTCCCTGTGAGGGTGATGAGGCAGTGGCAGAGAGAGGCTGTGGCTGTTCCATCCCTGGAACTGTCCAGGCCAGTTTGGATGGGGCTTGGAGCAACCTGGGATGGTGGAAGGTGTCCCTGCCCATGGCAGGAGGATGGAATGAGATGATTTTTAATGTCCAACCCAAACCATTCTATAGTACCACAATCTCCTTTTGTTTCCATCTCCTTCTCCCTTTTCCTGCTTTGATATTATTTTTAAACTCGTGCTCGAGTAGAATGAGTGGGCTGATTGTGCATTTCCTACAGCACTGTTGCAAGGCAGTGACCAAAAAAAAATCCCAAACCTGCTTAAGATGTCTGTGATTGTCTGGTACCACTCAGCAGAGCCAGAGCTGTTGGTGGGGATGGGATGTGCTGGTGCTGGCTGTCAGGYGCTGAGAAGATGCCAGCCAGGCTCAGCACCAGACACAAAATACACTTTGCTGCTCKCAAAGAGAAGTTTCAGGAGCTGGACTTCAGTGATCCTTCTGGCTCCCTTCCAACTCAGGATATTCTAGGATTAAAAACATTTTTCATATTTTCTAACTATTCCCRATACTTCCATAGATAGGGGCAGCAGGTTCAAGTCCTCAGCTCTTCAGAGAAATCCCTTCTTGCTTTTGGTGTAATTGTTTATTTATTCTTCCTTCAGAAAAGTGGCTCAGCTTTTCTACCTTTCTTCTATGACTTCAACAAAATATTAAAAATATGTTTGATGCACTTTGGGGCTCACAGACTGACAAAATGCTGTTTTCTGGGCACAGCTTTTTATGAGTGAGTAAAATCAGTACAAACCATCATGGTTCTGTTTATCTGCATTCTTAGTAAGCACAGTATATTTGTATCATGATCAAGATTCCCAGTTCTGGTAAATGAATAGAGATGGTTTATCTCCTCTCTAACTTGACCCTATAATTTTTCAGGGTGGCTTTTTATTTCAGACTTCTGAAACTTGTGTTCTTGGCCCTCATTACAGCTGAATCTGCAGGACCTTTCAGAAYAATCTGGTTTCCATCCAGATTGCTTTGATAAGTGGCAATGATGAGCGTGATTATCTGCAAAAATCCAATTTCAAACTTCCCTTCCTGCTGGGTTTTYCTCACAGGTTGCCAAGACACTGCTSTCAGGTTTTGCAAACTGACGTGAAGCTGAGATGGGGAGCAGTGCTGAACTGGAAACTTTTATGTTGGAGAGGGTTTTGCAGCAATTCCGCCCTGCTCCCTCCAATGACAATATCACTTAAGAGCATCAAATTAGCAGAAATTTGCATTGAAACTCTTGAAAACAAGGAGGAACAATCTTTACCTGTTGAACCTCAAACTGATAAGAGCTGTGCATGGGTGAAAGAGGAGCTGCACTCTCTTTGGTGTCTCATTGTGTCATTATTGACTGTAGAAAAATAAGAACACTGATGAGGTCACCCTTGTCAGGATGCAWTGGTTTGGGATTATTCTGCACCTTTCTACTTGAACACAGCAAGGGAGGAAATCAGGAAGGAAAATCTCTTGGCTCATGGTGCCAGGAGTTCCTTGCAGTAGGAAGAAGAACAGTCCTTTGGCCCTATATATCTAGTTTATTAATTAACCTATTAAATGCTTCTGCAGGAACATGTAGACCACCCAAGCAGCCTGTAGGTTTGAGCACAGAGTTGTCCAAATAAATAAAAGTGGTTCTGTCCTAAGCCTCAGATTTAGCCGTGTTGGTAAATGGTTCACCAAAAATCATGCTGGATTTTTGCAAGGGAGTGTATCTTCACTAGGGCCACGTTGGATGGGGCTTGGAGCAACCTGGGGTAGTGGAAGGTGTCCCTGCCCATGGCAGGGGGGGTGGAACTAAAGATCTTTAAGGTCCTTCCAGCCCATTCCATTCCATGATGATAATGCTGATCTGTGAACTCTGTCAGCAGAAATCTGTTGGCTTTTCCATGCTCCAGCTGTGTCATCTCTTTCTGACCTGGTTCTGAGGTTTTCCACCTCAGCATAGCTCTCTCAGCATTTTCCAGTCCCCACTACACAAGTGCCAACTCCAGCMAGTGGCACATGACTTCCAGGGAAGAAAGGGTTGGACTCTCTGTGATTTTACCTGTTGGAAGTTACTTGGGCTAATTGCAGATCATTTGACAAAACTCCTTCTAAGAGTGCTAGGACATTAAAAGATTATCTAAACAACAAGGAAGTCAGTTCTATTTCAATCTTCCTGGACTGATATTTATATAAATCTTTGAAAACCTTGAAGGATGAGTGTTCCTTGAGGTTTTTTGGTTTAGGTTTTTTTTTTTTTTTTTAAGTCCATTCTTGGTTAATACTTGTGGGACAGTCAGCTGGGTTAAACTTCAGGACCTGCAGGAGATCTTAAGGAATAATAACTGGAGATAAGGTCAGAAACTAGCTAAATTAGGATCACACAGACTCCTAGATTTCTCTGTTTAGGCAAAGTTATATCAGTGTTTGAAGGTAACTGAAGGTGTGGACAGGAGTTCATTGCTGTGACTGCAGGTACTGTGGTCAGCCTGAGTTAATCAATGTTTCCTTGGCCCAGTGTTTATGTGCCAGGTCAGGGAATGGTGTGGCTGTGCTGTGGGTTTGGGTTACAGGAGCTGACCCACCTGGAGTAGGTTAGGGAGGGTTTGGGCTCACTGGAACAGCTGGAGGGACTAATTGGGATTATCACAGCTGGATCTGGAGGAGATGCTTTCACCTGAGAGGACCTTTCCTCTCATTAGAGACTCTCGGCCCTGAGCTCTGTGTCTCTAATAAGAACTCTAATGAGTTCTTTATTTGCTGTTGCATTTGCCAGTGCCTCAGCAGTGCACACCTCCCTGAGACAGCAGCAAACAAAACATCCACATCTTCACCATCCAGCCTTGCCCTCTGAGCCACAGWACATGTTCACTGGGGCACTTTTAACCCCAGTGTGCTTTAAATAAATCCACCTGCTGTGCCAGACACCCACCCACGCAAGCGCCATCCAACCGCGGCTGAAGAGCTGTGTCAGGGTGCTCCACTTTTGAAGTGCTGAAAACGTGTTGGAAGGACATGAAAACAGAGAATAATCATGATTGCAATCTGCCAGATGTGGTTAATTGCTTCAGTCACCCACCTGACTCTCGTGAGCTTCCAGTGTACACAGGTGGTGTCTCAGCTCCACGGAAAATGGGCTGGGCTGAGATTCACAGGTGATTTTGGAGTGAAGTTAAAGCTCAGCAGGGGAAATGCACTCYCTGTTTTAGGGGAYGGAYTTTCTTTTCCCCCCAAAGAAGCATTCAAAGTGTTGTGTTGAACCCATTTTACAAATCCTTTTCCAAKTGGATAATTAGGTGGATAACTGGGTAATTACCCAGCAGAAATTTKTTTTTTTGCTTGTCAGTCTTTAATGTGAATCTCTTTGATGCCACTTTATAAATAATTTTCSTCCGGGTATCTTAGCTTCTCTATTGGCAAAATGGTGTTTTCCCTATTTTTTTTTCCCTCATGGGCTTTACATTCTACTGCTGCAGAGGTAGATGTTATCAAGAGAATTGGAAGATKTAACARAATGTAAATCTCTTTTATGGMRATGATAGAATGATTTCTTGCCTTATCAGGAACACTTCTTTAGAAAGAAAGGAGAATACCAAAGAGATTTTCACTGATTTTTTTTTATTACACAAAGATAAATAAACATTACCTTAATACTTAAAAAATATATATATATTAGGATAATATGTTATTATCCTGTTTTCCACCAGCATAAATAGACTTACATAAATAGACATTTAAAGTGTAAACTAAAGATGGGTAGAGTTCCCAATACTTTTCAGCCTGGCACATGAAGGTGTCTGTATTCTGAATTTGTGGAGTTCAAGATTTTGGGGGAAAACATTATTTTTTACCTAAGACACCAAATTTTCAATATATTCTGATGTTTTCTTGACAAATTTTATGTCTTGATTCAGCTTTTTAGAACCCCTTCCATGCAAGGAAGCTCCCCGTGGCTCRTCACCCGTGCACCTCCAGCTCCCTTCAGGCCTGGTGCTGCACCAAGGGGGTGACACAGGTGCAGCCCACGGTGATTTTTTTCTTCTCCAGGCTGTAGGAATGCTGGCAGCCCCTCTGCTCCCTGCGCAGGACCAGGATCTCCTGCGTGATGGGCACGGAGTTGAGGCCGTGGTCCAGCTGCCCCTCGGGGGTCACGCAGCGGCTGTGGCGGCACTCGGCGTCCGCGATCAGCCGCGGGAAGCGGTCGTGGTCCTCGTCGATCCTGGGGGGTGGCAGCAAAGGGAATGTTTGAACCCAAAGGCAGGGTGGTCTGGGTGACTCTGGGCTCCCAGCTCGGGAGCCTGTGCATCCTGCCTATGGGGGGACAGCAGATTCTCCAAGACTGCAGATTTTTCCAAAATAAAATGTGAGTAATTAAGTATTGGATAGTTTTAAATGTATCCCTGCATGCAACTGCCTTTGCAAAGGACTTGCTTTGAGCTGGCACTGACTTTGAAAGACTTATCAGAAATTATTTGTGTTATTACTTAACACAAATTATTTATGTGTTACTCCAACTAACAGGCACCAAATCCTTCCGTTCCTCCCCAAAACGTGAAATGTTGGTMTTACACCACTGTTGAATTTGATGCATTATTAACCCCCTGAGGTATTTTTTAATGATGTTTTATATAAAGAAAGCTTTAGAAGATAAASCTTGCCCCAGTATACAAATTAATTKTTAAATTATAAAAGTAGTTTGCTTTGCCTTCTGTATATTGCCTACACCATGTGGTTTTCTTTTTTTTGTGCTGGTTCTCTTTCAAAGAGGATTATYCAGCCATGGATACCCTCATATTTCCAAAAATCTCTCAACTGTGAAARACTGTAAATAGAGATGAAAGCATTTTTTCTTGGCCAGGGCATCCAGTGTTTTTCCAGGCCATAGGGACAGGGATCATACCTGTAATCCCACGGAGCCAGAGAGCGGCTGCTGACATCTGGACTGGTTCTGGTGTCCTGGTTTGTGCTACTGATGCTGAGGTTGACTTTCACAGTTTGGGGGAATTTTGAGTCTTTTTGGGTCAGGCATCCAGCAGATGCTTGCTTGAAGAGATTCTCTGGCTTGAGCCCAGGCTTGATCACCTTCCCCTGGGCAGGACTGCTGGCTGACAGCACGGCCAGCAGCACGAGGAGCAGGGGTCTGAGCTGGAGAGAATTGGTACATTTAGGACACAAGACAGGTGTGAAATTCATCCACAGTCAGCCTAACTGGTGGTTAAAGCCCCTACTCCAGGTTGGAGTAATTATGGAAAAATGTGCCATATGTCACATCAACTTTTGTTCTCATTAAATGATTCTCACAGTGCTGACAATTATATTTACACCCAGTTGTCGTAATCWGGTTGTAATGTTAAATTATAGAAAATAATATAACACAGAAGYTAGCAGAAAGGGTATAACAAAAAGAAAGACACTCTAAGGTTGAGTTTTCAATGTATTTCTTGCCTCAGAAAATGCTGTGGGAGCTCCATGTCACTGATGTGCAGTCTCATTGCTGCCCCATGAGCATTCTCACATTTTAGTTTTTAATTTTTAATGATTTAAACAAGCATTTTAAAGGTGGGTGCAGATCTCTATTCCATCAATTACGATTTAACTATATCTCTGTCAAACTGGGGGAAAATAAACTCAGAATTCAAGTTCTTACCAGAGAAGCGCAAAAAGTTGGAGACATGTTCCTTCCTTCCTTCTCTTACTGCTTCTGATGCTTGTCCTGGGTTCTGCTGAGCTGAAGGTGTCTGGGCACATCTGCTGCTGGACCTTTTATAAGGGTTTCTGMGCTGTGCTAAATAATTTGGAGTAGGTGTTTTTTCCCCCAACCTTAAGTGTGGTTTCTGACCATAACCTAAATTAAGAAGTGTATGCATATAGGTTCCATTAACACAGGTGGAATAGAGGATATATCTTAGATCTGTAGATGATGTCATTCCTTCAGCCATGTCACTTAAATGGTGACAAAACCACAAACGCTGCAAGTTTGTGGGTGCAAAGTATTTGATTTTAAATTGGGATGCCGTAGTGATCAAACCCAAATGTCGCTGGCACAGATTTGGTTCACTCCTTGGTTGGTCTGATGTCTTTTCACCCCAGATTGGGCAGATGTTGGACAGCTGGCCACCATCAAATTGCTCTCTCATATTCTTCTTCTCATATTCTCATATTTTTCTTGATGTCTGAGGAGCAATGTCCCTGCTCAAGCTCAGTTCTCCTCTGAACTGGGCTACTTTTATTCACAGTTAAACCTCAGGTGTGGATCAGAATGCTTGATGATAGTGAGGTCCCAAAAGTCAGTCACTCTCCACATAGGAAAAAAAAATGGGTGAACTTTGTTTTGAGCTTGCCACCTTTTCATTTTGCTTTCATTTTCCTTCTCTTGTGCCATGAGGGCAGTGTTTTGTTCCTAAGGAAAGGAGTTTGGGAAGTGTGATGGATGTAGTTAAACTTCCAGTTCCTAAGTTAGGGAGAGGAGAGAGGGGTTCCAGGGAAACTTTGTGAAGGCTGAGAGATGCAAAATGACACAAGACACAGGTAACCCAGAGGAGCTGTGGCTGCCCCTGGATCCCTGMGAGTGTCCAAYGCCAAGTTGGACAGGGCTGGGAYAACCTGGGATAGTGAAGGTGTCCCTGCCCATGGCAGGGAGTGGAACTGGATTATATTCAAMATCCCTTCCAACCCAAACCATTCTARGATTCTAGGATTCTATAACATCAAGTTTATTCTCTGATATTTCTTTTTTAGGAAACACTTCCATCATTTTGCTCTGACAGTGGGTTTCAAGAAGCTCAGATGTGCCCCATGAAGTGACTCTCAGTGTAACAGCCTTGAGCTACTGATCAGAACATTTTCCAGGTCTAATTTTACTGGGTTTTTCAATAAAAATTATGTGGAGAAGGTACAGATTTTTTTTTATATTTGCTTAATATTTATATCTAAGTCCAAATTTTACTCACCRTGTGCCATCCAAAGGAGGATGCAAATAAGGGTAGAATTTAGTTTGCGGGTTCTGGGATACCCYTGACCTACATCGCTTGTTTTAAAGATGCTGATGTTTCAGAAATTAAATGTATATTTCAGTTTCCCTCTTCAAGCTAGAGATGTGCAGGTTAAAGGAAATGGTCCCCTCAGAAGGGGTTTTCTCTAATGCAGTTTACTGAAATATCCTTTCAAAGTGGGTCAGTTAAATTGCCAATTTTAGAAGCAAAATATGTTTTTGAAAGTCTACAAGGCAATGGAAGGTCAAGTTCAACCAGCCTGACCCTAAATTGTCTACCTTAAATGCGTCAGTGGTTTGGGTTACCTAAGCAGCTGAAAGGTGAATAGTTTAGCACTTGAACATGGCTGATGCACCACAATATTGCAATGGCAAAAAAAAATATTTCCATGGTTTATATCGAGGCATGAACGCATTTGATGGTGGTTGTCATAGGCAAGATGTGAAGGTCTGAGGAGAAAATGTGCCTCTTGAAATGTCTGATTTCAAGATTTTTCCAAGTTCCAAATAATTATTTTGTAATTCTTAATGCTCTGAAGTGAAAAAAAAAAAAAAAAAAAAAGAAAAAATAGAAAAATATTTTCCTCATGAGATTAGAAGTTACCCCAAAGGATTTGTCTTATTCTGACACGTAGCTTTCTCTTAGCTAGAGATGAGGAAACTGGGACACTAAAAAAGGCTTCCTGAAACAACAACAACAAAACAATTTAAAGGTTATCAAAAGCCCTTTGAAATGAAACCTACCCCTTCTCTTGGCTCTGGTGAAAGCTTTCTTGAGAGTAAGTTGCTATTTAAGTACTTTACCTGGCTGAGACTCCTCAGGCACCCAAATCTGGCTGATCTGGGTGTGTTGGCATTTGGTGACACTTTGTCCCCTCAAAGGCTATCTCAGAATCACAGAGTGACTCTGCAGAACCAGCAGCACSCTCAGGAGCCAGGTGTCACCAAATCCAGGGACTCACCCTGTGGCATCTCCTCCTCAGTGTCAGTGAAGTTGTATAGGACCAGTTAAATTAAAAAATTAATTAATTAATTAAATTAATTCATTAATCCAGTAGGAGCCCTCCTCACTTTCAGTGCATGCCTTCCTTCTGGGAGGGGGAAGGAGGGGTTACTAAGGGTTTGGGTTGGAAGGATCATCCTGTTACCATCCTGTTACATCAGTATCCATCCCCATCTGTGGTGAACTCCCTACAAATGCATTTCTAGAGACAGATTTGCTTTTACAGCCCTGTGGCTTTTCCACTCTGCATTCAGATTTGATGCTGAAATAGAGGCACAGATTTTCATTCAGACAAACTCTGTCATCTCAGTGATTAAAGAGACCCATATCAGTCCCAAACTTTGGTTGGCTGTTCTCATCTTCATCTTGGAACACAAGCCCTGTGAGGAACAACTGAGGGAGCTGGGGTTGTTTAGCCTGGAGAAAAGGAGACTCAAGGGTGGCCTTATCACTCTCTCCAACTCCCTGAAAGGGGGTTGCAGCCAGGTGGGGTTGGTCTCTTTCACCAGGCAGCACTGACAAAACCCGAGGACACAGTCTTCAGCTGTGCCAAGGGAAATATAGGTTGGATATTAGGAAAAAAATTTTTACTGAAACAATGATAAAGTTCTGGAATGGTCTGCCCAGGGAGGTGGTGGAGTCCCCATCCCTGGATGTGTTTAAAAGAGCCTGGATGTGCCACTTGGTGCCATGGTCTGGTTGAGGTGTTGGGGCTGGGTTGGACTTGGTGATCTTGAAGGTCTCTTCTAACCTGGTGATTCTGTGAAATCAAGATCCCAGATCACTCCTCTGACCTTTCTCCCAGCAGTCCTTGGCTGTTTTGCTCCTTATTCATAGAATCACAGAATACCCTGAGCTGGAAGACACCCATTTAACACCAGCATCATCCAGTCCAGCTGTCTGTGCCAGCCTCACAAGCCCTGCCATTTACCAAGGAAATACAGGACACCCAAAAAAACAYCCCTGAGAGCAGCAGCATCTAAACCCTGGGTAGCTGAGCTGTCAAGGTGAGTCCTTTGGGAAGAGAGAAGGACACAGGTATAAATCTGACCTTGGGATGATTTTGGGTGGCAGGAACAGATGGGAAAGCTCATGGACAAATCAGTCTCTTTTGGTGTTTTTCCCCTGCCATGGGCAAGGAAACCTTCCCTTATCCCAGGCTGCTCCCAGCCCTGTCCAACCTGGCCTTGGACACTTCCYGGGATCCAGGGGCAGCCACAGCAACCATCCAAGTGCTGGAGCTCTGGAGTCCCGACTGAACTTGCTGTAAATTAAAAGAAAACTTTACACATTTTTTAAATTGCCATCWGTTAAGTTTATGATAGTTCTGTAAAATAACACTGCTTTTTATTTACAAGTAGGAACACATTTACTTGTTTTTTTTCTTTCTGGAGAGAATGCGTTTTCTTCCTTTTGAGTATATGATATAAATGCCTATGAATACAGCAGCACTCTCCCTTCATACAAGTAATACAATGCAATACATACAAGTAATACAATGCAATACACACAAGTAATATAATGCAATACATACAAGTATTGCATGACCCACTCTGCATGGTGGGGGTAATTTCTAGGGTTAAACTAAGCCTGAGTTCAGTGGTTGTCTGTGAGGAACTCAGAATTTGAGAAAGATCCTGGGAGGGGACGTGAGCAGGACAGCTGCCCAAAGTTATCCAAAGGTTTATTCCATGCCATAGGATGTCAGCTCAGATAAAAGCTAAGAAAAGGAGGAAGGGGGTGCATTTGTTATTTACAATATTTGCCTTCCAGAGCAACTGCTCRGTGTGCTGAAGCTCTGCTTCCCAGGAAGTYGCCAGACATCACTCACTGATGAGAAGTAGAGAATAAAATTATCTTATTTTTCTCTTTGCTGGTGTACAAACTTTTACTTCTGTTATTGTAAACTGTCTTTTCTCAACCCAGGAGTTGTTTCCCATCTTATTTTCRCTCCCCTGRCCGGCTGGGAAGGGGYAGTGATAGAGTGGATCAAGATCCTTCCACCACAAGCCTGGAYAAGAGAAYGKTCCAGYGAGASCTCAGAGCTCCTTCCAGMGCCTAAAGGGGCTCCAGGAGAGCTGGAGAGGGACTMGGYACAAGGYATGGAGGGACAGGACACAGGGAATGGCTTCCCASTGCCASAGGYCAGGGATGGATGGGATARTGGGYAGGAATTSTTCCRTGTGAGGGTGGGGAGGCCCTGGSACAGGGTGCCCAGAGKAGCTGTGGCTGCCCCTGGATCCCTGGKAGTGTCCAAGGCCAGGTTGGACAGGGCTTGGAGCAYCCTGGGACAGTGGGAGGTGTCCCTGCCCTTTGCAGGGYGGTGGAACTGGATGGTCTCTAAAGGTCCCTTCRAACCCAAACCATTCCARGATTCTCTGAAGTCACTGCACCAATCTCCCACTCCTTGATTCTTACACAGGAGACACAGCAGAAGAGCTAAAGTCATGTTTTTCCTCTATTAAACACCCGTATTTTTCCTCCCCAGCCACTGCACTGCAGTAGAAATTATCATCTCCTACTTCARGCCTAAATTTTCCAAGCACATCTAACAGAGCCCAGTCTCACATCAACTGTGGTTGCTGCCAGTGGCTGAAATGTCCTTTGCATGACTAATATCTAATGGATTCTCAGTAGGTGGGAAGTCAACTTTAAGAAAATCAGCTGCAAAGTGACATTTTAGGAAAGGGACATTCATGGAGCATTGAGAGGTCAGTGCAATTTGCCCAAAATCCAGCCTTTACTTTGTGTTTCACCACTCACCACTTTCAAAGCAAATTAAAATCTGAAATCTCATTTTCTCACCAGTATATCCCTGTATCCCAGATCTTAAACTCAGAGTTGCCAGGCAGGTCTGATAGGGCAACCTGCAGAAATAAACTCATTTCTACTGTAGCCAGTAGAAATGTACTACTGTAGATTTTACTACTGTAAAATCTACTACTGTAGATTTTTCCTGCTCCCAGGTAAAATCTGAAAATCTTGGTCATTCATTGTGGAATCAAATCATAGAATCACAGAGGAGTTTGGGTGGCAAAGAACCTTTAAATGTCATCTAGTCCAACACCCTGCAATGAGCAGCATCTTCCACAACATCAGCTTGTTAACAGCCCCATCCAACCTGATCTTGAATGTTTCCAGAACCATTTCTTTTRAAGAAGGGAAGTTCCTATTTTTCTGGTTTTTCTTGCAGAACAGTCACTCCTGGCCACAACATTTTYTGTGCAAGAATGTGTCAGAATCCAAATTTTTACAGAATAAGTGACTCAGAGCAGTTTTGGTGAGAGTTGTAAAAGCACCAGTAGGATCCTGATTTTTGAGCCCTTTCARCTCATTGTGGTTCAATTTGACTTGTTTGGTTTTTGMTTTTTTTTTAAATAAGTAGTGGAAATTGACCACTTTTCCAATCATATGCAAATTCTGACCACAGTGCAATGAAGTTTCCAGAACCTATCCCAGGGAGGGATTTCAGAGAATAAGCACTGCTGAAGATTTCCTCCTCAGTGATGTGGCCTTGTGAAGGTGGGGTGGAGACCATGGGTGGGTGACAAAACCCCCATGTCCCATTTTAACCTGAAAAATGCCTCTTAACCAGACCTGATCCTTCTGTGCTGATGCCCTGGATACAAGGGCAAAGTGAATAGCTGGTGCCAGGCAGAGTGGACCATCCCTGATTCTTTTTCTTCTGACTGAACTGGCTGTGCTGAGCCCAGCTGGGCTAGYAAAGGAATTGTGGTCTTTTGTTTCAACCAATGTACAATTCTGAATGATTGTGGCATTTGAGGGCTTAGGGGGCCTTTTACAAAAGAGACAGCAACTTTGTTTTATATGGGCAGATAGTGATGGGACAAGGGTAAATGATTTTAAACTGGCAGAGGGCAGGTTTAGATGGAATATGAGGAAGAAATTGTCACCTGTGAGGGTGGTGAGGCCCTGGCACAGGGTGCCCAGAGAAGCTGTGGCTGCCCCTGGATCCCTGGAAGTGTCCAAGGCCAGGCTGGATGGGCCTTGGAGCAACCTGGGATAGTGGAAGATGTCCCTGCCCATGGAAAGGGGGGAACCAGATGATCTTTAAAGATCTTCTCCAACTCAAACCAGCCTGTGACTCTGTGATTAGTGGGAACAAGACAAATGGGGTCAGAGCAATGAGWTTCTGGAGGATAGAAAAGTTATGTCTGATGAGAGGTTGATATTCTGGTTGCTCTTCACATTACCTGTGAAAGCCACTCTGTTCTGAGCAGTGGAAGATTGTAAAAATATTCTGGACTGACATGTGCAACTACAACAAATTGTTTTCCCTTTAATCAGTTAAGGAATTGCTAAAAGCTCTTCCATTATAGTAGTGGCTGAATTTCTCTCTCTTTTTTTCACATTTTCCTATATATATATATATTTTTTTTTTTTTTTTTACCGTGGAGACTGAACTGCTAAAATGAAATGTGCCTACACTTCCACCACAGAGAAATCCTCTTGCTGCTGCCTACACCCACAGCTTCCAAAGCCTGCAAAAACCTTCCTGCCATCCCTTCAGACACTCACCTCTGCTGCCTCCCCTGGTGCCCAGGTGGTGCCCTGGGCACAGCAGCAGTGAGGGAGATGCCAGATATCACAGGGCTTCTGTGGTGCACAACATCTGATGGCTGATAAGCAGCTTTTGTGAGAAACACAGAAGGCAAAGTACCCAAATGTCTCATCATCCCAGCCTGAAGTTGGTTTGCAAAGGATCCAAGCAGGGCTTTACCATATAAAGTTGCATCAGGCAGAGTTAATCAGGTGATGGGGTGAATGCTAATCAGAATGTTAATCAGGGTGATTGCTTGTCTGTCCTATTTTCTTTCTTTTTTTGCAGCAAAGGGAAGATTGGCAGAAGCTTTCTGCATGTTTGCAGGAGACCTTTGCTCCTTCAGGGGAGAATAAATGAGGTTTTAAACTGGATTAAATGGTCTCACACCCTGAGAGAACCTGGATATAGCTGGTGGAAGAGCAGATAAATGGTGCTGGGTCAAGAGGTGGGTCTTGGTCCTCTCAGGAAATAATTATAAAGAAAGAGGAGAGAACAGTGCTGCTCTTAGGATGCTCAGTAATCACCAGAGATCCTCCTTGGTAATGATGCCCAAAGTATTTTGTGTGCTGTCTGTTTTTGAAAGACTGAAAGAATGAAATGGATTATATCAAGTTTACAGAAGTCTTCCATTTTGAATCTTTTCAATGTTAATATACAGGCATATATATTTATTTCACGTGGGGAAAACTGGCTTCTGGGATGAATGCAGTGATTCCTGAAAACTGACAGTTGTGGCAATTAATGCCCAATAAAATTGCACTTTATTTCACACCTATATACACTCTGCAAAATGTTCTGCAGGTAGATTTGATTTGCACTCTTGTTTTTATTTACTGTGAGCAGGGGCTTTGCTCAATGCAGAATTGCTGAAGGCTGTTTCCAAAGGGGTTTGGACTTTAGGTCTCAAGTAGACAGAAATTGGATCAATTTTTGTACTTCTGAAGACAGAGGAAACATTGGTCATTTCTAAGAATTATTTTTTTCCTGAATTTAGTAATTTTTGATCCTGGTTATCTCATAATTGTTGGCTAACAAAATTCAAAGAAAAAGTGTGGTTTTTTTCAATTAATCAGTGTAAAATCATGTTAACAGTGATGAAGGGAAATGAGAGAAGGTGATAGACAATCACTGAGTGTGACATATGAAAATGCTGCTGTCCACACTCCCCTTCATTCCTSCTGTGCCAGGACTAAATCCTAGGGATGCTCCTGTCTRACAGAGCTTGGCAGAGGAAGGAGTGAGATTGTCCTGCTGTGCTCATTCCATGGCAGACAAAGCTGAACCGTGGTAATTTCAACACTCTGTGCTATTTCTTGGTTTCCAAAACATTCTTGGTGGGACAAAATGGTTCATAAATTCACCAGAAAACAAAATATTTTTTTGTTATTTTTATAGCATAATTTAACAGGGAAAGAAACTGGATTTTTGGTCCTTCTTGATGCAAGATAGTTCATTGCAGGTCATCACTGAACACAATTTTGAGTTTTGAATATTCAAAAGACCTTTCCTTTTACGTGTTGTTTGTATTTTCTATTGTTCCTCAGTTATGGCAGTTTAAGAAATCTCTGGCTGGAATACCTGGGTTTAATMGTTGCTGAAATGCAGGAGGAACAGAAGATGAGGAGGATATCCTTTGCCAAACTACCCAAATGCAAAGGATGCTTACCAAGAGGGAACATCATGTCAAGAAGCTAATTTTTAATTTCRGTTTTGTCTTGCACATTTTATTTTCCTCATGTTATTGAGCAAATAAACACAGGTACTTTTTCCCCACTCATATCTTTGACAAGATTTCCCTGGGGTACTTGGCAAGACAGTTGGCTGAAATCTCTTTTAGTTTTTAAATTGTGGGACTATTTCCACTTATGTCCTGGTTCTCCAGGGTTTTCTTTTTATTTTGGGGCTTGCTCTGCCCACTGTTGGGAGGCTCTGGGATCCACAGCCCAGTGTTCTGCAGGTGTCCTTTGCACTGATGTGGTGCTGAGCGAGCCCAGCTTGTGTGGAGGGGACATACAGTGAGATATGAGGTGCTAAAAATCCCCCTTTGACTCATTCCCAGGTAAAAATGAGATCAGTTGACATCAAATGCTCAGGAACCCCCAGGGATTTAGGACTGAAATGGGGGATCTCAGTGGTTAAGATCCATGGACTGTCAGGGATCACACAGTCCTTGCCCAGGATGAATTAATTGTGCATCTGAAGTGAAAGGGAACCCAAGGGATAGAATAATGGACTGGTTTGGATTGGAAGGGACCTTAAAGCCCATCTGATTCCAACCTCCTGCCATGGGCAGGGACACCTTCCACTGTCCCACATTTCCCAAGCCCATCCAACCTGGCCTTGGACACTTCCAGGGACCCAGGGGCAGCCACAGCTTCTCTGGGCACCCTGTGCCAGGGCCTCACCTCCCTTGGAACAGTTTGTCTTTTGATCTGAATTTACTAAGCCTTCCAGACTCAGGAGCCCTTTGTGTGTCTGGGTTTTCCAAATGACATTGCTGAAAAAAGTGAAGTTGTGCTCAATTGCATTTGGGAAGATGTGCACTGCCTGCCCTTAACAGAGATCCAAAATGCTTTGGAACAGAGTGATGCCACTCCTCATTCTGCTGCACCCATGCTCTTTCCTCCCCATCCCTCCAGCAAAAAATAATAGTTTCATGTATGATGCACATAAAAAGCTTATTTTGATGCACATTTGTTCATTTATTTATTAATGGCTTTGAAATTTTTTTGGTGGGGTGAAGATTGGGAACAACCAGTTGAGCTGAATGTCAGAAGTTAGATCAGAATTCACTGCCTGGCTCAGAGAACAGGTCAGCAAAGCCATTTTCAAGTTGTTTGGCTGTTTTTCTTCATTAGGTGTAGTGTGGGGTGGGTGGGAAGATTAAGAAGATCCCTCTCATGGAGATGTGTGATCTGGTGTGTGTGTTGTGGCTGAGTGGATATGGGATAAATGATGTCAAAAACCTTTGCTGTGCAGATTATGGTTATTAACAGCTCCTTTTTGCATTAAATAAGTAAAAAAGACACTTGGACACAGAGGGTTTTTAAGAATATGTTGCCCATGTTCTTTATGAGTATTTTTAATAATTTAATCATGGATTACTTGGACTGTCAGTCCAAGCAAAAGGCAGGGTGTGGATGGAAGTTTGATAAGAAAAGAGAATAAAGATGATTGTGGCTCTGCAGATCCATGATAATTTAGAAATCTGCTGACTGTTTCAGAGCCAACAGCTTTGCATGTGATATTTTGAGCCTCTGGTAATCATGGAATGGTTTGGGTTGGAAGGGACCTTAAAYRTCATCKCATTCCAACCCTCCTGCTGTGGGCAGGGACACCTTCCACTAGACCACTCCAAGCCCCATCCAACCTGGCCTGGAACACTTCCAGGGATGAAGGAAATGCTGGAGCAGCCCTGCTTGCAGTGATGCTTATGAAAACCCAAAGCCTATCCCAAACCTTTCCAGGTGCCCATCCCCAGGTGCGCCTCTGGAGACGCTCGGAGCGGCAGCAGATCCATCCGGCAGGAAGGGCTGGTGGCCTGAGCTGAGGCAGAGGCAGGCAAACCTTTGCTGGCTTGGTGTTTTCCACACTGCTATAGCTGGTTGAAGGGGACCAAACCTCCGAGGAAGACGGGCTTGGTTCCGTTTGACCAGCCAGAGCAGAGCATAGCTCCGGARGGCAGCACGCGCTCGGCTCCGCTGCTCCCGACCTGTAACAGGAATGGGACACGTGAGACTGGGGACACAGGGACTGACCTCTGTTCATGGGGACAGCAGGGTGGTGCAGCAGTTATGGCACCACCRTAGAGATCTCACCACTCTCCACAGAACKATGGAATGGTTTGTGTTGGGAGGGACCTTAAAGATCGTCTCYRTCCAACTCCCCTGCATGGRYGCACCTTCATACGGCGCTTTCCTTCCTGCTTCTTTCTCTTTTCCTATTCTCCCTCTCTTTCTTTTTCTWCTTTTTTGTTTTTTAAATCATGAAAAAAAGGCAAAGTGAGAGGGAGGAAAGACCCCTCCTTTGTCCATTGAAGGGAGTCACCTGCCAGTTGTCAGTCAGGCATCACTTTCCAGAGCCACCCTGAGCCCTCCAGCTGTACCTGGAGCCTCAGCAAGGAGACAGCTGCCAGACACCACGAGCAGCAGGGCACGGGGCAGCTTCCAAACAGGACAAAAGCAACATTTTTCCTGTCCTGTGCATAGGCCCCCTTCCATGTGCATGTGGTTTTCCGGGGACTTAAGAGTCGTTGGATCATTAAGGTCAGAAAAGGCTTCTAAGATCATCAAGTCCAAGTGACTTGATATGTTTTTCTCTGGAAAACATTTTGATTAGGAGGAGGTTTTCCTTCTTTTCTCCTTTTCTTTTCTTTTCTTTTTCTTTCTTTTCTTTTCTTTTCTTTTCTTTTCTTTCTTTTCTTTTCTTTTCTTTTCTTTCTTTTCTTTTCTTTTCTTTTCTTTCTTCTCTTCTCTTTCTTCTCTTCTCTCTCTTCTCTTTCTCTTCTCTTCTCTTCTCTTCTCTTCTTTCTCTTCTCTTCTCTTCTTTTTTTTCTTTTCTTTTCTTTCTCTTCTCTCTCACATTCTTTCTTTTCTTTTTTTTTCCCTTTTGGCATCTCACTGCTCAGTGTTGGGAGGAATTATTAATTTGGAGCAACCTCTGGATTCCTATGCTTGCTTCATATTTTTTCTTTGCTTGTTGGGGTATCCATTAGCAAAGGAAGCACCAGCAACTTAAATTCAGTATTCCCTATGGAAACACCTACCTTACTGCCAAGGAAACACCTCCTGCAAGCTTCCAGTTACAAAATTCAGTTCATACTCTGCCCCATCAGCACTAGAATGTTGCAAACTTGACAAAATTTGGGAAGAATTAGAGTTTTTTACCTTCTGTCATGGTCTGGGTGTGTTTARACAAGTAGAGGAGGGAGGAAAGAACAGAGTTAAACAAGTGGCCTTGAACCCCCAGACAGGCTGTAAGTTTCCCAAACTTTAGCCCTGTGTCTAGGTTATTTCTTCTCCTGTGTCCTTGCCAGTGTGTGGTGCCTGTAACTCAATCCTGGCCTGTGCTGTGCAGGAGGAGTCACTGCTGATCCCAGGCTCCAGCAGAACAGGCTGGGAACAGCTGCAGAAAGGAAATAAGGGATGGGATTCCACTGCAGGGTTAAACCCCACATTTATGCAGTCAGTCAGGGCTGGGACAGGCTCAGCTGGACAGACAGAAGTTTGGCTTCGTTTGCCAGCACGTGAGCACCTGGCACCCTCCAAGGAGCCACAGGTTGTCTGGGACAGCCARGTGGGATGTGCAGGTGGGGCACAGCACAGAGCTGAAGAAAGCCACTGGAAGCCATTCTTASGCTGTCTCCAAGGGCACTGGGAGACAATTTTGGCAACTAAATAAAGTCCACAGCGCCACAGACTGCAGCAGGTTTTCATCACCACAGAGGTGAAGAGACCACCAGCTCCAGAAAGGAAGAGTTGGGATTGAGACGTGGACAATGGGTTGATCAGCAAAGCCAGGGAGGGAGCACGGGCCAGGATTCACACCCCAGCCAGGATTCACACCCCAGCCAGGATTCACACCCCAGCCAGGATTCACACCCCTGCCAGGATTCACATCCCAGCCAGGATTCACATCCCTGCCAGGATTCATACCCCTGCCTGCTCATTCCATTAGGAGCCTTTTTGTCTTGCCTAGTTTTCATGATTAGTTTGTGGAATGGTGGAGTGGAATGGTTTGGGTAAGAAGGGACATTAAAGACCATTCAATTCCAATCCCTGCCTTCCATTATCCCAGGTTAATCCAAACCCTGTCCAACCTGGCCTTGGACGCTTCCAGGGATGCAGGGGCAGCCACAGCTTCTCTGGGCACCCTGTGCCAGGACCTGCCCACCCTCACAGGGAACAATTCCTTCCCCATATCCCATCCATCCCTGTCCTGTGGCAGTGGGAAGTCATTCCCTGTGTGCTGTCCCTCCATCCCTTGTTCCAGATCCCTCTCCAGCTCTCCTGGAGCCCCTTTAGGCCCTGGAAGGGGTTCTGAGGTCTCTCTGGATCCTTCAGGTGAGCACCCCCAGCTCTCCCAGCCTGGCTCCAGAGCAGAGGAGCCCCAGCCCTTGGAGCATCTCTGTGGATTCCTCTGGACTCTCTCCAGCAGCTCCACATCCTTCTGCTGTTGAACTCCAMGGCTGGAGGCAGCTCTGCAGGTGGGGTCTGACCTGAGCAGGGCAGAGGGACAGAATCCCATCTCTTGGCCTGCTGGCCATTRTTCCTTAGGTGCAGCTCAGAAGGAAAAAAAGGATAATTRTTCTCTGCTAAATTTCTCTTCTGAATTATCACAACCTAGGAACTGGTTCTGTACAAGAAGGACAGGATGAAATAATGATTTGACAAGTGCTTTCCTGAATTACATCTAGGAGACCACAGGGCCTGGGTCAGAAGCAGCAGCCCTGATTCAGACTGAAATTTTGCAAAGCATCCTGGTGGCTGAGGAACATAAATGTCACTGGTTTCAGGGTCTATATTGGTACATTTTATAGGGCTGAGGTGCATGCACAGGAACTCAGTGGTTTCTGCTGTGTTTTGCACAGTTGCTGGCACAGTTTTGACCTGTGTCAACTGGGACTGACCCTAACAGCCCCTAAGCTCAGCTTTGCTATTAGAACTGGTCAAGGGCCATTCCTTGGCCAGTCAGGAGTTTGAAGATGATGAAGTTGTGAACATTAATCACTGAAACATGCATATGGTTTTTAAGCTTCTAACTAGATTGGATTTGTTAAGGGTACTTTGGGGTGGAATTCCTAAAATTTCCCAGGGGATGTGAAGGTCTGAAAATCTTTCAGACCTAGGCTTTAATGACAAGAACAGTTGCTTCAAAAAATTTCCTAAATTCTTTCTTAAAATAAATTAGGACTGACTGAAAACTGCCTTGAATTTTGAATATGTGGCCTATAATGGAAGAAAGTAATATGTGAGGAATGGTTTGAATTCTTCAGCTCCATGTCACAGGATATCTCCAGACTGTCCTAGAGGGGTTGAAGGCCACTGGTCACTGTTTGCAAAAAAAATACACTGAGCTCGTTGCTYGACAATGTTATTAGAATAAAATATCAAAGAGTTCTCAGAGGAGAAAGGGACATTTGTGACATGGCAGGACTGTCCTGAGTTGTGATAATACAGATCTGGGGAAAAATCCCACTGTTTTTGACAAGCCTGTGTGCCTGCTTAGCTCCATAGTGCCATATTAATCAGGATGAGACTTCCTGCAGCCTCTCCAATTRACTGCACTGAGGCAGTGCAATGAATTAACCTTCAACAGTCCACTACAGCAATTCCTGTGCCTGTGGCATTCATTTTAATCCCATTAAAGAAGYTCTTGTTATGAATGACTGGGAGTACCGAGGAGAATTTTGTGACATCTGGATCATACTCAYTTTTGCTCCTATCCAGTGCTTTTTAATTCTTCCTGTGTCACTTAATGCAAAGCATTTTCCACCAACTGAGAATGGATGGCAGCATGAAATAGGGTAGATCTAGATTAGATATTGGGAAGAAATTCTTSSCTGTGAGGGTGGTGAGGCCCTGGCACAGGGTGCCCAGAGAAGCTGTGGCTGCCCCTGGATCCCTGGAAGTGCCCAAGGCCAACCTGGGATAGAGGAAGGTGTTGGAAGTAGATGAGCTTCAAGGTSCCCAAACCATTCTARGATTCTARGAAMTATTGATGCTCTCTGGGATGTAGTGATTTTCAGAKAGCCCTTGAAAAGCACTTTCAGTACAGTGTGAGTATTATTTTGTTTAAGTGAAACCCACAGTCTGCTTACTCCATGCTTTTTCCAGTGKAAGATGTACAGGATGTATCCTAGCTCTCAAATCTGCATGGATTCAGGAATTTGCAGCCTTTTTAGATGTTCAGATCCCTCTGTGCCCTCTGTGGGTGCTGTAGAGCGAACATAAACTGCCTGGCTCTGTTTGACAAAYTCAAATTCAAATGAAATGCACTTTCAGGAAATCTTTGGACTCCTTGCAGCCGCTGGGAGCAGAGGGCACGGCGATGTCTCCCTGAAACCACACACTTCCTTACATTCCATAGCAGCCTAATCCATATGGGCATATAAAGAAGCATGTCATCTCATAAGAGAAGCCTGGCTTGTGCCTTCTGGCCAGCAGGAGAGCTCTCCATCCTCCTCTCCATCCTCCATACCTCCTGAAGGGGTATTGCTGCTCCTCAGACGTGTTTCAGAGCCAACAGTCTGCTTCCTCCTTGGAAAAGCAGCGACAGCACAACCCTTGTAACTTCCCTGGTGCCCTGGAGCACTTTGGGATGTTTCAGAGGGATGTTTTCAGGTGGTTTTGATTTTTTTTCCAGTGCCTGTGGGTCAGCAAACATTCCCGTGTGTGCCTCTGCACAGTGCTGAAGGCTGGAATCTCATSGAAGTGCATGTTGGAGAAGGTCCTGGACTTTTTTTGACAGCCCTGAAATCCTCAAAAGCTAAAGTGTGCTGTAAAAAGAAAGTCACATGAGTGAGAGGTGATAGACTGTGTTCTTTCCTTTCACTTTATCATTACTATTAGTATTGAGGTAGGACCTGGAGGGCCTGCCTGAGCAGAGGAGTTGCTCATACACACTCAGGGATGTGGTCCCTGCCCTGGAGCGCTGCCTGGCCAAGCAGGCAGTGCCTTCAGAACCAGACAGCAGCTCACCAGAACCTGCCCTGGCTGACCAGAAACAAYTRTGAGTCCAAGGGTCACACACAGAYTGGTTTGGGTCAGAAGGACCTGGAGGGCTCAAAGCAGGAGCAGCTTAGATCAGGTTGCTCAGCACCATGTCTAYTCGAGCTTGAATCTCCCCAAGGATGGAGTTCTCTCTGTTTTTTGGGGTCTGTTTCCTGGAYTTTGACTAAGCTGATGGTGAAAAACCTGTTTGGTGATATCTAATTGGAATTTCCTGTGTTCCAACTTGTGCAGTGCCCTGGTGCTCCTTTGAGAGGAGCCTGTCATGGCACAGAGGGCAGGACAGGATGGATTTCTGCATTTAATGATAGAAATGGTCTTCAGAAGGGAAAAGCAAAGTATCCTGCTGTCCCCTCCTGTGCTAATCCTTGATTTGGGGTTGTTGCACACTCATCCTCAGGGATGCTCAAAGGGAGTTTTGGCCATGTTTGGGAAACAACTGGTTGGAATCAATTTGTTCATGGAGCAGATTCACAAATAGGATTTATTTCTAAGTGGAAGCTTTTCTGAGGATGGAAAAAGGGTGGGAATACTCAAGTTTTTAATACACAACCAGTCCATACAAGCATATAGGACAGGAAAAGAAAATAAGCCTTTCTCTCATGTTTTCTCTTCCTAAAGAGCCAAAAGACCAAGGAATGATCTCAAGTGACGGGAAGCACTAAAATCAGCACAGGAATAACCCCAAGCTTTGAAGGAAACATAAATCCTCTTTGAAGGCAGGCCCAGCACACACTCCAGAGCACAGAGCAGCACTGCACACCCTCCTCAGAGGCTCTCCCCAGAGCATGGTTCCCCCTCCCCAGCTTTGCTGTCACTCCCCAGGCATTTTATTGTGGTGGAGAAGTTGGGTCAGAGCTCTCTCCATGCCTGCAGGGCTCTCCATCCTCCCCTGRGGCAGAGGTGTTCCCCTGAAGGTTGCTACTTCAGGAAATATCAAATTTTCAGTGTCCCCCAGMGTCTGACATTGCTGATTTTTCACATCTCACACACAACCACCTGGGTTTATCTACCCCTATAATTTCTCCCTGTCAGCTGTTAAAACCTGGGTCACTACTTGATGTAATGATGTCTGCAAAAGGTTTTAGGGTGGAAATCCATCCCATGGCATTGCTTGTGTTCATACTCAGCTGGGGCAATGGATTTACAGGGTCAAGAGTGTAAAAATGGCTCAAATTTATTTCCACTTAAAAACTTAATGATTCTGGTATTGTACATGCTGCTCCAAGTAATCTTGCTTGTACAAAAATCCCTATTGACTTCAGTGCAGGGATGAATGGCTTTTGGGGGAAGCTGTTTGTTTTTTGTCTTAAAGCCAGACTTTTCTTTGTGATTTCTGGAGAAATTAATGGCAGGGAATTTCACACAGTCATTATTTCAATAACCTCAGTACCTGATCAAACAAATGAATGCAAATTCTAGAGAAAGAGATGAGTCAGTCAGTGACACAAGGAATTATATTGTTTAAAAGTTCCCAGACCCAGGAGTGGTGTCTGAATTTCCATCATTTAGAGATTTTTACACCAAGCACAACAGAGGTGTTAAAAATATTCCAATTCTTTTTGGGAAAGGAAAATATTCCCATTCTTTTTTTTCCCCCCTAAATGTAAGTCAGAACAATGTTATAGGAGCATTCAACTGCATTTTGAGATTAAGAACTCAGTYAAATATTGACTTCCCAGTTAGATGAAGGCCTTTGACTCAGAGGAGGTGAGGAAGATGAGCCCTGCTGACATCAGGGTAAAACTTCCAGAGATTTCAGCAGAGCCATGGCACAGGCTGTGGGTTCCCAGACTTTTGAGTGCCTAAATCTGTTTACATCAGCTATCAACAAAKATGAATGAAGAGATATTTCTTCTTAGCCTTATTAGCCCTCAGTTTAAAACCATTAAGTGGTGCTTACTGGTAGCATTTTCTTAAATTTCTCATAGGCCTGTATCAAAGAACCATGGAAATTCTGGGATCAGATAATGGATTCAGAATGATTAATYAGGAAACAGTTACTGGGAAGATCCTTGATTCCAYCCATGTAGGTAGATAAAAATTCCTKATTTATGTATGCTATTCTGKTCCAARTTGTAGYCTGGGATTTTAAAATCTTATGTTGGTATAAATGGGAATTTARTGATGATGTTAAAACCTAATTGGAACAAGATTTGTATTAAATGCTTTGACTGYAATCAACTGGGACTGTTGCACTAAAGTTGAATTTCCAGACCACACTATTCCAAGATTTATAAAACCCAAACCAGGCAGAATGAAGACATGTGAATTAGGAAATTATAACTAAATAGTTAGAAATTAAAGAGCTAACTGGGACAGATACTTGAGTACAAAAGTTTGGCAGGAATGGCCATAAAAGCCAGGAAAGAAAAGAAGGAAGTCAATAGAATATAAATTCATCCATTTACAGCCAGCATCTCTCTTTTTGCCCACCCTGGAATATTATATTCCTTGTGAGCAGCAGATAAGCAAAKTAAGAGCCAACAGTCCATGCTCTTTAGAGCCACTTGGAGTAACCCAATCATCTGAGGCAGATCCAGAGCCACATCTGTCCCTGCCTGGTGTGAGGAAAAGGAGAGGAAAGAATGGGGCAGCTGTCCTCCAAGGGTCCCTGTGGCTGGCAGGGTTTGTCACCAGGGTCAGAGGGGAGGGGATACTCCCAAAATGGGCTCTCTGATACCCCTGGCATGTGGGCAGTCACTCATCTGGGCTCTCTGTCAAGTCTCTTTTTCCAGCCTGGATTGCAGGATGAATGCTTTCCAGGGAGCAGTTGTTACTGGGAGGAGGGAGCTCAGCCTTGGCTTTTCCTGCCTACACCCACAGGCACAGAGAGGCACATGGATGTGACAGCAGTGCAAAGAAGGGAAGGGATAAATAAGAGTGATCCCACTGATTTAAAGTCAATTCCTAATGTCCTGACCTTCTCCAAAGGAAATATTTTAATCCAAACGTTTGCATTTTTTTGACTTAAACACCTATTTTTCCCCCTGTCTGCACCAAAAGGCACCTKACATAAGGCAAAAACTCGTGTAGAGCCTTTTCTTGGCTCTTTTGCAACTTTTCTGTGGGCAAGTCTGTCAGGTCAACATTTTAGCCTTGTGAGGCAAATTAGTTATCTCAGGGGAGATTTTTCGAAGCAGAGTTTCATCTTAACCTGATCTTAACCACAGCCTCCAGGAAGCTTAAAACTCAAAAAATCAAGTTTGCTTCTGTCTGCAAAATATTGCCTATATCTAAACACAGACTTTATTTAGACCCTTGGGTTTTGGAGAAGCTTCAAGAGCTTTTTTTTTTTTTTAACTTTGTTGGGGTTTAATGGGAGTGTCTCAAAGTTTATTGAGTTTCTCCATAAACTGGGSTGCTGAGCTCTGCCTCAGTGGGAGTAAGGCCTCAGTGAGCACCTCTGAAACATCACCCAGTCCCAGTGTGCTGACATGCAATTCCTGAAAAAAGGGAGGCAAAAAAGGAGAAAATAAGTGAGCTGCCCAAGGCTWTTTAGAAAGGCTGTGTCAGAATCACCAGCAGTCCTTGTAAGGTGCCTGTCCACCCAGCTCATCTCCTTGTTAACATTTTTCTTTCACTATAAAAAGATATTCATATTATAGTTCTCTKAGTTATATTTTCTGTTGTATCTGGTGATTTTAAACTGAGATCTTTGGGCTGGTTTAGCCCCATCATGTTTTATTTAAGCARCAAAGAAGAGTAACTGCCCTTGAGCTAAGGCCATCAACATCCCCAGATTTTGGGTGGGGAAACTGAGGCACAGAGGTGCAATAATTTGCCTGGAACAAACTGGAGTGCCTGTAGAAAMGCCCATACATATTCAGCATGGCCTRCCTTGCTCCTTGGTTTTTCCTTTTGCTCCATATCATGAATGCAAATTAATTTAATGCAATTTATGGCAACTGTCCTTCAAGAAGCCCAGTAGGATTTTTACCACTGGTTTGAAAAAGAGGGAAATCTTTTTACTGCACCTAAGACTGMTTATCTGGGGATTTTTGGTACTCCTCATGTCACAAAGCCTTCTCCAGGTTGGAGTTCCTGGAGGGCAGGAGGCCTCTTGTACAGCCTTGGGAAAGAGTACAGTGCCCTTTTCCTCTATTTTTAAAAAAATGTATTTTTATTTTTTGTTTTGGTTTTTTGTGGTTTTTTTGTCCTTTTTTTGTTTTTTTGTATGTTTGTGTTTTTTTGTTTGTTTGTTAGTTCCTCTACTTGGGATCCAAGAACAGGGAAATGAGGGAATGAGCTGAAACAAGAGGAGGATAAACCCACACTGGGCTTTGGCAGCTTCACRCATTCACTCCCAGTTAAATTAAGCAGTAATTTTAACAGGCTGGAAAAACTGGGAGCAGCCACCCATGGAGAGCAAGGACCCAGGAGTGTGTCCAGAGGGGGCTGCCTCTCTCTGTTGGCTCCAGAAGGAGCCAGGGGGGACTGTGCTCATCATTTAAACTCCTCACTGAAGGGTCTGAMGGTAACAGGGATGGATTTGGATCTATGGATGCCTGTACTCCTGGTTTTCCTTYSTGAAATGGGGAAACCACCTCATTARCCAGTAATGATGCTGGAGCATTAAATAAATCAAAAAATAGTGTGGGGATAACTTAATTMAACAGCTGGACATGGTGACAGGGAGGCACTAGTAGGTGGTCACCACTTATTTCAAGGTGAGAATTAAAGTCAGGTCACTTCCTCTGGAAGGTGTTCATCACCTGGGCACCCTTTGCTGTCAAAGGAGGCTCCTTGGGAGCAATCTGAGACTGCAGAGCTTCCCAGGGATGAAATTGTCTCCCRCACCCCACAGCCCCTCCCCAGCAGTCCCTGTACCCCCATGGTCCATGAYGGGCTGACCTGTGAGAGAAGAGACCTGGCCAAAGGGCTCCAAACACCAACCAGCTGGGCTTGAGAACAAAACCCCAGCTCTGAAGATGCTGCTGAAAACCAAGCACATCCCTGGGGGTGGTCTGTCCGCAGCTGAGAGCCTGAACACACCCACTTTGAGAGGATGCTCCAGTGCCACAGCCACAGGTGACATCCAGGCAGAGGGGTCAGATCCCTGGGAATTTGCTAATGAGCCTGGGGCCCTGTTTGGACCATGAGGACGCTGCCTCACTTCCTCTCCTATTTCCATCCATGGCACCTTTTGCCCTGCCCAGAGCTCCTTAGGATGCTTTCCACAGCCCTGGATGGGAGGCACTGGATGCCGCCTGTGCATTCCATAAATCTCACACACAGGAGGTGTTACATGAGAAAAAAGGAAATTGKAGACTTTACCTTCAGCAAAGGAGCAGTCGGTCCCTTCATCCTCCTCTCCTGGGTCCTTTGTGGCACCCCAGGGCTGTTTTCTGGGCTGGCATCCCCAGCAAGGGGCGGGGTTCATCCTTATCGAGGTTTCCCCAAGGAAGCAGGAGCTGGGCTGCTCAGAAATGCGCTCCAGCAAGCAGCCTATGCATGGGGCTGCCCAAAAATCTCTTCAAGCAGCTGATCCTACTGACCTCTATGTGTGTGTTTGGGGATTTGGGCATTCCCACTCTCCCACGCTCCTCTACACCACTGCCACCTTTTTTCCCCCTTTTCCATAGTAATAACCATATTAAATTCCCCTCCTTCCCTCATTTCCCCCCCACCTCACTTCAGCATCCTCTCAACTCCCTGATCAAGGTTTTCCTGTCCCATCCTGCTCGGGGCAGAGCATCCTCCAGCCGCCCTGGCCCGTCCCTGCCGCTGTCCCCGAGGATGCTGCTGCCACCCCCGCCCGGTCCCTGCCCTGCCCGGCTGTCCCCGGCCCTTTTGTATCGCCCAGCCCCGGGGCCAGCCCTCCCCACGGCCCCGTCCCGGCACCTGCCCGTGTCCTTTAGAGCCCTCAGTGTCCCTGCTGTCCCCCTCAATCACCCTCTGACAGCGCCACCGCTCCAGCTGTCCCGTGCCCGCACGCTTTTATCCCTTTTTCCGATGCTGTAACTCAGCCCTGCCAGGGGTAAAAATAAAAAAAAAAAAAATCCCACCAAAGATTTCCAGCATAAAGCCACTTACTGCAGGTAGAGTGGTGTGAAAAATGCGTATTTTATGATTGGTTTTTGCAAATGAGTTGTGTTAGAAAGTAATGCCGTATTAATTTTCTTAAGTAGTGTGTTAAATAGAGTTTTAGGTTATGATAAAATGCTAAAATAGAAAGGATGCTACGTAAGATATTTTTTTAAAGAAAGGACTCACAGAGAGATAGCAGCCACAGGACACCTAAATCTTTCAGAGAAAGAGAATTTATTGCCCCATTATCAGAAGAAATGAACTTCTTCCTGCCTTGCTCAGCCATGAAGATGATATTAGGATTAAGAGGAAGAAGCTGACACTGACCAGACAGAATCCTGTGTTTGAATGGAATTTATGCATCATGTATGAGGTGTATGAATATGCAACAGGCTGTTGTTTTTAAGGGTRAATCCTRTGTTAATGTGTGTCCTTTTTTGGGCTTYTGRTGCRCAGAAAAAGGTACCTGGACYTAYCTCTTTGTTTTTATTGTCTCATATTGTCCTAATCCAAATTGTCCAAATTATTATTACTCTAACTATATTGCTATTTTCATAACKATTTTATTACTATTAAACTTTTAAAAACAAGTGATTGGCATTTRTCACAAGRYGTTTTATRTCTTGATGGCCAGAGGAGGAGGAGGGAGCTGGGTTTGGAGCTGGTCCAAAATCCTGATGGGTTCTTTGCTTAGAGAGGACCTGGGCTTAGAGAGGTCAGAGGAGCTGGGCTTTGGTGWGTGCTGGGGTCAGACAGCAGGGGCTGAGCCCAAGCAGTTCCATGAGCCACAATCAGTCCAGCTAGGATCCTCCCAAACCTGGTGCCGTTAAAACTGTGCCTTTTCACCTCTTCTCCATCAGGTATTTAAAAGAAAAATAAAGTGTCCCCTGGGAGACTGGAAATGAATCCATTGGTGTGGGTAAAAGTTTTCAGAGAATTTTTGGCTGGCAAATAATATTAATCACYGAATCACGGAGTGCTAGAATAATTTGAGTTGAAATGGYCKTTAAAGGTCATCTTGTTCCACCCACCTTCCACTAGACCAGGTTAATCCAAACCCCATCACACCTGGCCTTGAACACTTGCCCTTTTTTCCCCCTTATGTTGAAATTTGAAAACATCTTCAGCTTTCTCAGAGTTAAAGAAGCAAATTGCAAGCAAATTCTGTCATTCTGCTCCTTACCACCAGTCCCTTATAACACATAAACCAAAATGCCCTCTAAAATTATCCACCATTTCCCCTCCATCTTCTGTCAAAATCTCAGTGCTGAGTGTAATCTTCCTTCAAAGGGCAGAAATACTTTTGAAARATTCTCAGCATTTTTTTGGAAGGGAAATATTTTTGGGTTAAAATCAGAGTGACCATACAACCCTGCAATCCCTTCCAGAGGTTTGAATGCTCACCTAAAATAAATCATTAGGACGGGGACAAAAGGCAGGGAGCAGGATCTGTGGTGAAAGTTGGGCTGTAATGGGATTATTTGAGAGAGCAATGACCAAAAGTAAATGAAACAGGCCCAGGCAATGCTGCTGGGTGCAGGAACTTCACCATCCTCACTGCAGGGACACCCTCAGCATGGTTTTGGCTGAGATGATTTCTCTCTCCCATCCTTTTTTAAACACAGCTCAGGAGTTTGCATAGGATAAGACACATCCCAACAGGCAGCTGCATGCAGCAATCCTGTTTTAGAGGTTGAAAGGCTTCAATAATACCAGTGTGGGCCATCTGGCTTCACTGCCAGCTGTGCCAGTCATATTGAATTTACTATTTCAGATGCAGGGGAAAGTGTGATTAAAAAAAAAAKAACAYACTTGCTGWGCCATAAACTTKATCCAAGARCTTGGGCACATCATCCCATGCCTCAGTTTCCCAACCATAAACACCATTTTGAGAGCATTGCCCTCTCCCAGGGTAGGATGAGAGGCCCTCTGGGGCACTCAGGTATCCCATTAATTCTGGGCTGTGAGGCTGGTGAGGTCCTGGCACAGGTTTCCCWGAGAGGCTGAGGCTGCTCCATCCCTGGAAGTGTCCCAGGCAAACTGAGGCTGACAGAGGGGTTTGGTGTCACTGGAATGTGCTGGTGCTTGCAGGCAGTGCCAGGTTTCACAGGGATGTGGGGATGGCAGCTGGGAACAAACTGGGCATGTTGTAAAAAATGGACCTTTTTTATTGGGAGCCACTGATACACCTTGCAAGGATATTGAGAACAGCGTTTGGCTCAGGGACCTCACTTGATCCCATGCAGTCATGAGATGCACTCTGTATTTCCTATAAGGTATTGCCCCATTCCTTAAGGAAAGAAAGGAGGTTGTTCCCCCAAAAACCACTACCTTGGCCTGTGGAACACCTTTGTGAGCTGAAAATTTCAGTACAGAATGGATAGTCCTTTATTTTGTTTTATTTTATTTTATTTTATTTTATTTTATTTTATTTTATTTTATTTTATTTATTTTATTTTATAATTATATATTATATCATATCATATCATATCATATCATATTATATTATATTATATTATATTATATTATATTATATTATATTATATTATATTATATTATATTATATTTTCTACTTGTCTGAAAAATAGCAACAACAAAAAAAAGTTGAATGTGCTGAATTAATACTTTCTTTTAATCTCAGTTAATAACCTGTAGGGCATAAACTGRATAAACTACACAACCTACATTTGCTTCACTTTTAGTTTATTTTTATTCATTACTTTCAATTTCATTGGGATGTAGATAAACCCAGCCCTGTACAGAGCTCCATGCTGATTGTCATCCATAAAATCATGGATACGCTGGATAACTATAAACTCACTATAGGAAGGAATTTCTGTACTCTCTCTACTTTGGGTATTTCATTGTCCAGAGAAGCTGTGGCCYCCCCTGGATCCCTAGAATTYTCCAAGGCCAGGCTGGATGGGGTTTGGAGCACCCTGGGATAGTGGAATTTGTCCCTGCCCATGGCAGGGGTGGAATGAGTTGGGTTTTGTCACCATTGGTACAAAGTCCCTGTTAGAGTGAGGCAGAGAGGAATTATATTCAGACACTTAAATTTCATCTTTTCCAGATTATTCAATTCAAGTAAGATAATTGATTTTTGTTTCTATACATTCCCCAGAGGGACATGAAGAGGATGGAGGGGAGCAGATCCTCTGCCCCCCTGGCTGTGCCTTCATTCCCAGTGCCTGGGTAAAAGTGGCCAGGAACAAGGCAAGTGGTGGTGCCTCACACCTGCTTGCATATTTGTGGGGGTGGAAAAGAGCAGATGTCCAGAGCTGCCAGTTCTGGGAGTCCTGCAGGAATGTGGGGCCTGTGACAGCTGATMGAGCTGGAGGGGCTTTGGATGGGGCTGGGAGGGGGTTCTGGTGCCTGCTCATGGCCTGGCAGAGCTGGTGATGGGGAAGGGAGGTGGGAAGTTGGTGTAGACTCTGTCATGAAAAGGTTGTATGKACCTGGAATATTTATGTCCTGGAAGTGGAAATTCATTGCTCTTCTCTTGGGACACACCCAGTCTTGAAGTCTGTGCTGGATTTTGGGTGTATTTTCTGGGTTAGGTGATGGGAAGGTCAGGTTGTCAACCTCTTCAGCCTTGGGCTGATACAGAGAAAAACAACAGCTACCATCAGTCCAATCCCTTGGAGTTTCATTCCCTTGCACCATAACTCAGGGACAGCAAGTGTGGGAAGACACAACCATCTCTCTTATACACATCTAGATCCAATCCCTTGGAGTTTCAGTCCCTTGCACCATAACTCTGGGACAGAAGAGTGGGAAGACCCAACCATCTCAAGAAAAAGTGACAATCAGCCTGGTTTGCACCCAATATTCAACAAATCTTGTAAAAAAGGTCCCCTGAACTTTTGCATTCTCTGAAATGGCTGTTGTTGAGTTTATTTTAAATGGAATTTGTTTATTTATATATTGAATTTATTTATTTATTACCTTTGCAAATTCATTGTCTGAGGGTCCAGCATGTCAACGATCTCACATTACTCCTGCTGTTATCATTACTGATAGATAAGAAGTGAATTTCCCAGAACCCACAAAGTGTGGAACAGAGCTGGCAAGTGAACCTCTCTTCCAGGTATTCCATCTTTTAAGGACACCCAGACTAAGSTATGGAGTTCCAGCTTGTGGCTATCCTAATTTATTGCTGTTAGAATAGGAACAGAATTCCTGKCTTTTCCTCTGTACAGGGATGTATTTCCATGGCAGTGGGYTTGGAAGTAGATGAACTTTAAGGTCGCTCCCAACTTGGACCATTCTATGATCCTTTGACAGTTCCATCTTTCAGAAAAGATCCTGAAGAAGGATTGTTGAGTTCTGACAAGTATTTAGACAGGATAAAAAAAAAAAAGGGATGTCTTAGGGTAGAGTTTCAATCTCATCCCACTGGTGTTRTCACAATTAAGCAGCTTAAGAAAGATCTCCTAAAAGGTCCAATTCCATGTCAGGCTTTTGGAAAACAGCCTGCAGATATCCACACACTGGATACCTCACCCAGTGCAGTTTTGTCTTTCTGAAGTCAGGATGTGAAACTTACTGTCCCTGGCTGCCAGAGGATGGAAAAATCCTTCCTGCAGTTTCCAGGTAACTTCAAGGCTTCATCCAGCACTGATGAGAAGAGTTTCTTCACCATTTTCCTCTCCTCCCTCCCCATCCTTACAGCTACAAAAATCAAGAGTTCCTCAGGATGCCCTTGGGATCACAGCAGAGCTGAGCAGACCCTGAACCCAAAATCCCATCCTGCAGTCCCCCAGGGCAGGCAATTACCCAATTAACACCGTGCAGTGAGACCCCTTGTGCGCTAATTGAGCTGGATTTATGGACAGAGGGGGTTCAAATGAGGGCAGTGCCAAACTTTGTGTGACTTAAATAAATTGAGTCCCCACTGCCAGGTCAGTGATTTGGAGCCCTTGCAGATGCCCTTTGCTGTCCCTCCACCCAGGAGCTGCAGGCATCCTCTCTTGTGCCCAGCTGTTGCCCTTGAGGTTTACACAGCTGCCGTGGGGAATGGGGGGCTGGGGGTGGGAGGTGCAGCCTCCCCAGTGCCTCAGAGCCACAGCAGGGTCAGAGGTGGCCACGTTTGGGCTCAAAGAGGAACAGGTGGGCACAGGGCTGGCATTTGGAACACTGGCACTTTTATTTTTAATGGCTCTCCCTCCCCCCTGCACATACGGTGCTGGAAATGACTATGAAATGCATCTGGCTGGGCTGAACAGGCATTCTGCCCTTAAATAAGGGAATKATCTTGGGTTTGGGGGTTGAATATTCATTCAACTTGCATTTTAATGCATGCAAACCCATTCTGAATTAAAACATTAATTTAGACTTAAAATGTATTCAGCAGGCTCTGATCAAGGCTTCCTATCTCATCCCACCTATGGGCTCTTCTCTCTATATATGTTTTACTCTTCATTGCTGGATTGATGGGTCTGTGCAGCAAAAGGATATCTCAATTAGAGGTGTAATAATTAACAATTATTCAGATCACTGTTAGTACTGAAAAGCTGGYGTGAAAAAATCCTGCTGTGGTTCAACTCAAGTGGTTTTTTTTTTCAAGACTGGGTGGGAAGTGACTTCTTGCTGGATTCAGGCAAAGAAGGTAAGCAGAAAAAGAGAGGGAAGTGTGAAAGYAGTTGTTTTGAGTGAGAAAATAGATTAATACTCACGGCACTAATAATAAATAGAAGATGTGATGAGCAGTGATCAACCTATCTGGGTCTCCCAACAGCCCTGAAACATCACTGACACTTTCACTGAGGAGAAAAATGAMAGGAAGTCACCACATTTATGTCAAACTGGTACTGCCTYTGGCAAGGGGTTTGGAACTAGGTGATCTTTCAGGTCCCTTCCAACCCAAACCATTCTGTGATTCTCTGKTTGCTTTCTCCTGGAGTGACAGGTTRGGTGTTCATCCATCTGATTTCCAAAAGTTTCTGGTTTTTACTCCTGAGAGGATAATATCTCTGGGATGTGACTCCCTGAGCAGTGAGTCCACCTTGGCAGGGTCCACCTGGCAGTCTGCTGTGTGTGACCAGACTATCAGAGTTTGGGCAGAGAGAGGCCATTAATGCTCTGCTTGAGCTCTCTGTGTGATGGCAGGCTGGGGAGCTGAACACCAGGCCAATGAGACCAAATCCCACCCCAGGGATTTGACAATGGAAAAAGATCTCGTATCCAGTGTCTGGCTTTACACAGCTGGGATCATTGTAAGTTGTTCTTTTGCACTTTTTTCTTTCCTTTTTTTTTTTTTTCTTTTTTAAATCAGGGCTGCGGCACGTCTTACATAGAAGCCAATTGGTTAAAAAAAGAATAAAAAAATAAAAAAGAAAAGTGTCATTTGAGTGCAGCCCTGAGGAATACAGTGGCAAGCCATCCCCTCTGCTGGAGGTGAAGCAAAGCCRAGGAGCAGCCTGCTGCAGGGTCTTTCCTTTCATGTGACTAATACACACAAATCCCCCCTCCCTGGGGACTGGGGGATCACTGACAGCAGGGACAGGCTGTGAGAAAGGGGCGAGGGCAGCCAAACTGTGCTCTCCTTTCATTCACCAGGGTCAGCTGTCCCACCTGTTCCTCCTGCTTAGGCATGGGGAGGAGCAGGGATGGATGGAGGGGATGGGGCAGTGGCAGCACTCACAGTGAAAACTCCTCYAAGGGAAGGAATTCCTTTTTTAAATGAGAAGAAAGTGGGAATTTGCTACAGAGYTGGAAGGAGAGAGGCTGCAGGGCACAGCAGGGCTGGCATTTGCCTGAATCACTTCTCTGAGAWCTGGGGAGCAGGCCAAGAACAAGTTTCCTAATGAAAGACTAATGATGGATGAAGCTCAGTAGGTGCTGGGTTGCAGTTTGATCCTGAAACCCAATCCTCCACCAGCTGTTTGTTTAAGCAAATGCTGAGGTTCACTCCACAGAGCGCCTGCCCAGGCTTCCCCAAGAGATTTRTTCTGCTCAAATGACACCTCTTGGTTTCGTCCTTCCCTCCAGGGTCCAACCTGTGCAGGTTTCCTTTGGGATGTTATCACCTACCTTGCAAAACCTGKAGCAGGCATTTTTTCTCACAGGCCCTTGGGATTCTGTCTCTTTGCCCCTGTTTAAACTGGAAGCTGTTTTAGGGTTGGACACTGGTGCTGGGTGGCTCCAGAGTGCCCAGCCCAGCAGAGCTGGAGCCTTTTTTGGGTGACAAAAAGCCCTGTAACACAGAGACTGGAGGAGTGATGGTACATCACACTGATGGGAAGTGTGGATGTGTCTGTGAGCAGCCCAGCAAAGGAAAATCTCTGGGAAGAACTCAACACTAGGAATTTTTTCTCAGTGCAGAAGCAGATAGTGCTTTACTTGAAGTTGGTTTTTTTCCCCTTTGTGACAGTATTTTTTTCCCCTTAGGAGGATTTCTGTACCTGGCAGGTGCTGGGGGTGTTTAGTCTGGAGAAAAGGRGGCTCAGGGGGACCTTATTGCTCTCTATACCTGAAAGCAGGGTGTAGCCAGTTTGGGTTTGCTCTTTTCTCCCAGGTATCAAGTGGTAGGACAAGGAGAAATGATCTTAAGTGGTGCCAGGTTGGATGTCAGGGAAAATCTCTTCACTGAAAAAGTGATTGCTCTTTTCTCCCAGGTATCAAGTGGTAGGACAAGGAGAAATGATCTTAAGTGGTGCCAGGTTGGATGTCAGGGAAAATCTCTTCACTGAAAAAGTGATTGCCCAGGGAAGTGGTGGAATTCCTGGAAGTATTCAAAAAATGAATAAACGTGGCACTTTGTGGCGTGGCTGAGTCATGGGCACAGGAATATTTGATCAAAGGTTGGACTTGATGATCTTGGATGTCTTTTCCAATCTTAATGATCCTATGATGGGTCTGGGAGCCAGCCTTGGCRTTGATTTTCCCTGGCAACCCCATGTGCTCTGCAGACCCCAAGGGAGCAGGGGAGCATCCTCTGTGTGGCTGGGAGAAGACCAAAGCTGAGCAGACAAATCCCCTGCAAGATGCTGGTTTCTCCTGGCCCTGTTGCCTTGTGCATCCCTGTCACAGACCTATTTTC